>RJWM01027672.1:0-26548 GCA_004363535.1 Dasyprocta punctata | reverse complement strand
AGTATTTATTTAGCAAATAGACTTGAAAAGTAATATTAAGATGTTTATAGCTGGGGTGGTGCCATACATTTGTATTTCCTGCACTCAAGAGGCTGAGGCAAGAAGATTGTTCAAAGTTCAAAGCGAACCTGGGCTATATCGTGAGTTCAAGGCCAGCCTGCACTGCATAGCGAACTTGTCTCAAAAACAAACAAAATGATGTTTATGAAAATTTGAGGTAAAAACCAAAATATTATTGTACTGGGACCAGTCCCCATGTTTGTTTATTTCTACAAGGAAGAACAAGATTTTGCCATCTGATTTCTTTAATATAAAATTGTTTTACTGTGTATGTTACTTGTAGTTTATTGAAATGATGTCCAAGGTTGAGATAGAGTATTATGTACAACTTCCTCTGAAGAGCCTTAGAATTCATTGCTAAAGGTTCTAAGAGCTCGTGGAATATGACAAGCCCCATTAAATGAATGAATGAACAAATAAATGCAAAGGCAATAACAAATTATTTCTTTTGTGTGTTTCATTTTTGAGTCAGGGTCTCACTGTATAATCCAGGATGGTGTTGAACTTGAGATCCTCCTGCTTCTAACTCAGCCTCCCTGTTGCTGGGATTAAAGGCATGCATCAGCAACCTAACACAGTATACTTCCCTCCCTGCCTCCCTCCCTTCTCTCCTTCCTAATTTTGAGCTATAGACCTTCACCAAGCCATAACCTCATCCTGTTTTGTTTTTTGTTTTGTTTTGTTTTGTCCCCCACCCCCTGCCCCAACCCTATTTTTATTTTTATTTTTTTTTTGCGGCACCAGGGATTGAACTCACAGCCTTGCGCCTGCCAGGGCAGGTGCTTAAGCCACTGAGCCAAACTCCCGGCCCTGGTTTTTTTGAGGCAGGGTCGCACTATGTAGCTCAGGTCGGCTTGCGCCGTGTTGTAGCCCAAGCCGGCCTCGAACTCACAACGCTCCGCCTACCTCAGCCTCCCGAGTGCTGGGATTAAAGGTGTGCGCCACCACGCCCGGCTTGCCAACCCTATTTTTAAGACAAGGTCTCAGTTGCCCAGGCTGGGCTTCAGTTTGTGATCCTCCTGCCTTAGCCTCCTCAATTGTTGGAATTATAAGCATAAATCTCCATGCTTGGCTGGGAATTTCTTATAGGGATAAAAGTTGGTAAGAATAGACACAAATTTGTGGAGCTAACACAGTTCTCTTGTGGAGTCTTCACCCAGCTTCTCAGTGTTAACATCTTACACAGCCATGAACAGTTATCAAAAATAAAAAATTAACTTTGGGCCTTGTGGTGGCACTTACCTTTAATCTTAGCCCTCAGGAGGCTGATGTGGGAGGATATTTGAGGTGAGGAGTTTTTGACCAGACTGAGCAACATAATAAAACACTATCTAAATACATTTTTTTTAAACAAAGAAAATTGATATTGGTTCAATATTGTAAACAGACTTTATTCCACCTTCCCCAACTTTCTCACTTTTCTTGGTACCAGCAGTTGAACTCAGGACCTCACACTTGCCAGGCAGGCACTATGCTGCTAAGCTAAATCCCTGGCCCAAATTTCCCACTAATAATACTTATTTTATTCTAGGATCCAATACAGGGTACCACATTATATTTAATTGTCATGTCTCTATTCTCCTTTGATACCTAAGGAGAGGTTTCATGAGCTTGACACATCTGAAGGGGACTATTTCTTCACAATATAGTCACTGCTTTTTCCTTAGGATAGTGTGTTGGTTAGAAATCTCTTAAGCAGACTCTTACTCAAGAAGAAAACTGGCTGGGCATGGTGGTACACACCTGTAATCGCAGTACTTGAGAGGCTGAGGTAGAAAGATTGCCCCAGATTCAAGGCCAGCCTGGACTATACAGCAAGACTCTCAAAAAAAAAAAAAAAAGAAAGAAAAAGAAAAACATATATTTCCTAGAGAGAAATATATGAAAAGAATTGGATTATAGGATAAAATCTCCATTTCATTGGTTGAAAATAATAAATGTTTTTTGTTTCTTTGTGATACTGGGAGTTGAACTCAGGACATTTGCACATCCCTCCCCCACACATACTTCTTTTTTTTTGAGACTGGGTCTCACTATGTAATTCAAGCTGGCCTTATCGTTGTGCAGACCAGGCTGGAGTTGTGCAGACCAGGCTGGAGTTGAACATATTGTGATCCTCCTGCCTCAGTCTCCCAACGTTGGAATTAGAGGCATGTACCACCAAGCCCAGCTTCGTATGTATGTATGGATGTATTTATTTTTTGAGGTCTCAGGCTGAGCTGGAACTTGAGGTCCTCCTATCTCTGCCTCCCCAGGTGCTAGGATTATAGGTATGAGCCACCATGCATGGCTTTGTGGTGTTTTAATGATTTTTTATCTCTCATTCCTGGTACATTTATTAATAAGCTTTATGCAAGACCAAACACTTTTTCCCCTAGCCAGGATTATACATTGTATTTGACTATCAGTATAAATTTTAGGTATCTTAAGAATATCTCCTTGTTTTTATTTTAAATTGGGACAGTGGTATTATTTGGGAGTTCAGTTTTGTTCTTTTTCACTCTCGTACTGGGAATTAAACCCTTGCTAAGTACTTCCTCTTATACGGAACTTCACCCTAGGCCTAGGATTTAATAAATTTATTTGTGTTTGTGTGTTGCAGCATTGGAGATTGAACGCAGGGTCTTTGCCCTGATCTACATCCCCAACCCATTTAAATTTTTTATTTTGAGACTGGGGTGGAATTTGTAATCCTCTGCCTCCTAAAGTGTTGGGATCACATGCGTGTGCCACCACATCTGACTCAGGACAATTTCTTGAAAAGGTCTGAAGTGGGCCAGGGATTTAGTTCAGTGGCATAAACGCCTGCCTGGCAAGTGCAAGGTTGTGAGTTTGATCCCCGGTGCCAGAGAAACAGATCTGAAGTGTCTTACAAAATGTCCCACATCTGCTGGGCGTGGTGGCACACACCTGTAATCCCAGCACTCGGGAGGCTAGGAGTGCTTGGAGGATCACTGAGTTCCAGGCCAGTCTGGGCTACAAAGGGAATTCAAGGCCAGCTGAACTGCATAGTGAAACTGTTTTAAGCCAAAAAAAAGAAAAAAAAAAAGAAAAACATGTCCTACGTCTGGATTTATGTAATTGTATATGTATGCCCAATAGCCTATAAATTCAAATCTAATTTTAAGCTTGATTAAATTGAGGTTAGGCTTTTTTCATGAATATTTTGTAGATGAAACTGTGTAATTAGTATTCTATAATTTCTCATGTAAATAATTTAAAATTTGATTGCTTGGTAGTAATAAGAGCCACAGCTCTCTTTTTTTAAGGTAGGGTTTTCCTTTTGCAGTCAGTTAAATATGTGATTTTTCTTTTCTTTTCTTTTCTTTTTTTTTTTGTAATGAGAATCAAACTTAAGATCTCAAGCTTGCCAGGCAGGGACCATACTGCTGAGCTATATCCCTGGCCCTGTGAAAATTTTAATACCCTGTCAGTAGAACTTTCTACAGCAATGTTTCACTCAATCCTTTTAACATGAGTTAATCCACTATGGCTTATATATTGTTACTACTGTTCTTGTATGTTTATTAGCTAACATTCTTTTGTAAGGGAGACCTTTTCCTCATTAACAAAGGCCATTAGATCACACTATTATGGTGGTCCTACTCAAAAGGCAAGATACATACTTCATTTTTAACCTTTACTGGTTTTCAGAAGATGACCTTAGTGTAATAATAACTATAATGCTGACATATTGTGGTTGAGTAAATGTTCCTATTGCTTTCTCAAGTACAGTTATTCTCTCTGGTCTTTAAATATTATTTATTGTTTCTTAAGATTCAACACTTCTCCCTTTGCCATCTTAACCTACTACAGTGGCTTTGTAGTAAGCACTCGATAATGTGCTTATTGAACAGTAGAAAGAAAAATTAAATCCACACTTTGTGAAAATATACAGATGTTTATTTTTCTAGGGAGTTTATATCATTCATCAAATTTTGTGAGGGTTACCTGACAGAACAGTGGGAAACTAGTTATTGGGAGACTACACTGTGATTTCAGAAGCGATAATTTTCTTAACTTTGTAATATGCCTAGAGGTAATCATTTGAAAATCCTGTTTTAAAGACTAAGCCCATTAAATAAAGTTCATTTCAATCATGTTGACTTGTAATGCACTATTTATTTTAATTTTGCTACTCAGCAAATTATCTGGAATCGTCGTACTGTATTCTGTTTTACTCTGGATGAAGTAAAAGATTTTTTATCCTTTAGGAGCAAATCTGTAACACCTGAGAAGCAATTTGCTCATGATTTTTTAAGTTTGTCCATTAAATCCCCCTTCAGCTCCTCAAGCCGAAGTCTCTTCTCTATTTTCTATCTGTACTCTGCCTAATAAATCTGCCTATACCTCACAAAAAAAGAAAAAAGAATTTGTTCATTGCATTACCAAAGTCTACATAAATTGGACAATGTTAGGGAAATCATATGAATTGAAATTAGAAGAAAATTAGTGCTCTCAGTAATAATACAGGAGTAGAAATAATTATAATGCTTCCCAGGATAGATTATATAAAATATTCTAAATAATAATGATTCACTTACAGCTGGGCATGGTGGTGCATGCCTGTAATCCCAGCACTTGAGAGGCAGAGGCAGGAGGATCACAGGAATTCAAGGCCAGCCTGGACTGTGTAGTGAGTTTGAGGCCAGCCTGTGAAACATAGTGAGATGCTGTCTCAAAACACAAAAGAAAAATAGAGATTCATTTGAGTTTTCAAAGTGTATCCTCTTAAGGTAAGTCTAAAAATGTGAACAGGCAGTACATTTAATTTTTAAAACCTTGACAAAAATACACAAGCGTATGCTCACACATTAGCTTTTTCTCTATTAGCAGTGTCTAATATATTTGCAGATAACATGTTTTGTATCTATTTGAAAGATTTTGAAGTGTTGACAAACTCAAAGTTTTCCAAATACTGTAGTTTTAAGGCAAAGATCTGCATGCTTCCAGAATTTATTTTCCAGTAAGCACCTTTAAAAACCCATTTAAAAAAAGAAGCAAATCTAAAATAGTAAACTGTTTTTCTTTCTATTTCAGATATGTTGGTAACCTTTCCAGAGATGTGACAGAAGCTCTAATTCTCCAGCTCTTTAGTCAGATTGGACCATGTAAAAACTGCAAAATGATTATGGATGTAAGGGTATTTTACTTAGTTAACTTTCTTCTTTTTAGACATATTAAAGCCATTAATTCTAGGACTTCTTAGTTTATGTCTAAATTTGTAAGAATTTTAGTGAATTTAATGAGTTTTTTGGCAACTGGATTAATTTCTTTGGCTAAAGGAAGAGAATAGAGGTAATCATTTCTAGAGCAGATGCATTGAGGTATCAGAATTGTTTATCTGTGTATTGGCTGGTCAGCTGATTAAGAATCTAGTTACTACAATTATCTGGCCAAGATTCCCAACTGCCTGTATGAGGGGTACAGTGAAAGGATGAAATAAAAAACAGACAAATTTAGTAATGCATGATGGGAGACTGGGAGGTCAATGCCTCAGGATGGACAAAGACCCAGATACTCTGGCCACTATTTATTGGGTGTGTGTGATGCAATGGGTGTATACAATGATAGGAGAGGCTAGCAGAAGATTCAGAGGTGATGACACCACAGGCATCGGATAATCCTGGGATGACTCAAGAGGATGAATGGAAATGATTTTATGCTAAGATAGATCTTGCTCTGGAGTGTTCTTTTTAATCTTACTATTCTTAGTGGGTGGGAGAGGATGGCCCATCCCAAGAGTTAATAGGATACCATAATCCCAAACCTCCACTTATCCTTAAGTATGCAAACTTAGCAATTGTGAATTTGTGGTCCCCAGTAGGGTATAAATAGACATTTTATACAGTAAAAGTGTTTTTAGCTATTTATGAAGGTCATCATTTAAATTTTTCTTGCATTTAGGCAGTTTCTACCCATCAAACCTTAACATTAGAAATACATTAAATATATACTTGATATATGTATATGTATTTTAAATTTTGATGAGGTATGTTTTTGATTTTTGAAAAGAAGTCCTTTTATGATGTAGTCTTTCCTTGCTATAAAACTTCTGGTTTTCCTTGCTGGGCATGGTGACCACATGCCTGAAATCACTTGGAAAGATGAAATAGGAAGATCACAAGTTTGAGTCCCACCTGAGTAATTTAGCAACAACCTGTCTCAAAATAAAAAAGGGCTAGCTGTGTAGCTCAGTGTAAATGCCCTGGGTTCCATCCCCAGTACCACCAAAAAGAAAAAAAAAACAAGAAAAATGGTTTTCTTTTCTCCAGAAAAATTCCAGCTTAACGTTTTTAACTTGGTGTTTTAAAAAATAATTGTTTACTCAAGCATGGTGCTGCACACTTTTAGTATTCCCAGTTATGTAGGAAGTAGAAGCAGAATAGTGCGATCAAGGCCAGACTCAGCAATTTAGTGAGACCTTATACTACCCCAAAAAATAACAATTAGCCACATTAATTTGTTATCTTAGATTTTAAGTGTTGTCAATCCTGTCTTCTATTGTTGCAGTCATCTAATTATGTGGATGGGATCAACAGCTGTTTTTGTTTTTATTTTTTGGTACCGGCAACCAAACTCAGGACCTTAAGCTTGCCAGGCAGGCACTATGCCGCTGAACTATATCTCCAGCCCTCAACAGCTGTTTCTGTCTTTACCTTCTATCATTTTTAATATTGCTATACTTTCGGATAAAAGAGAAAGGATCTATGAGACCAGTCAGGCACAGTGGCTCATGCCTGTAATCCCTGCACTCTAGGAGGTTGAGGTGGAAGGATCGGAAATAGCAGTCCATTTTGGGTAACCGAGTGACTTAGCAAGATCCTGTCTCAAGATAAAAATGAGATGACAGACCAGTGTACGTCCGTGATCCAGTTCTCAGGAAGTTGAGGAAGGAGATCATCAGGAGTTCAACGCCAGCCTAAACTATATAGCAAGAACCCTGTCTCAAAAAAAAAAAAAAAGAAAGAAAGAAAGAAAGACTGGGGTTGTAGCTTAATCTTCAGTCCTCAGGGAGTCTCCCATCACTTTTCAAAAAGAAAGGGTGGCGGGGTGGGGGTCGGGGGAGTGTTCTCTGAAAGCATAAGGGAACTAAGTAGAAAAACATTTGAGAAAATAGTAGGGAAGTTAAAACCAGCCTTTCTTGATCTAGTAGCACCAATTACTTGCTATTGTTAATTATGTTAGTGCATTATCACAAATGCTCAATAGAAGCTTTGTAAAGAAAATGTTCATATATAAGTAAATACAGCAAAGTGAGGATGTAGACCTCATTGATCTATCTGAATATAAATATTCTCCATTAGTTTGTGTGCTGCTATTCTCCCTCTCTAGCTGTATATTTGCCTGAGTAAAGATCTTTATACTCCTAGCTGGGCATGGTGGTGCACACCTTTAACCCCAGCACTCGGGAGGCTGAGGTAGGAGGAGTGTTGTGAGTTCGAGGCTGGGCTGGGCTACAAGTGAGTGCAAGGCCGCCTGAACTACATAGTGCGACCCTGTCTCAAAAAACTAGGGCCAGGCGGGGAGTTTGGCTCCATGGTTTAAGTGCCTGTCTGGTAGGCGCAAGGTTGTGAGTTCAATTCCTGGTGCCACAAAAAAAAAAAAAAACCTAGGGCCTGGAGTTTGGCTTAGTGGCTTACGCGCCTGCCTGACAGGCATGAGACTGTGAGTTCAATCCCCAGTGCCACCAAAAAAAAAATATTTATATATATATATATATATATACTCCTGAATATAAAAGCTGATAATATGCATGCATGATTAGTTTCTTTTTACCTTAAAAGTTAGCTTTTATGGATACAAATTAAGTAATATGTGTGTTGTTTTTTCATTTGTTTGTTCCACTCTTCATATATGTTCCTAGTGCTGGGGATTGAACCTGGGTCCTTGTACCCACTAGGCAAGCATTCCACCCCCAAGTTACATCCACAGTCCTGTTTCTTCTACTCTTAAGTGCAGGCTAGTTTGTCTAACCACACTCTAATGCCTGTGAACATTTTTCTTTGTAATAGATTGCCCATTAAGTGAACCATTAGTTTGAATGATAAAGTTTTTATTTATTTGTTTATTTTATTTATTTATTTTTGAGACAGAGTCTAGCTCTGTAATTCAGGCTGGCCTTGAACTTGTGGTAATCCTCTTGCCTCTGCTTCCTAAGTGCTGGGATTACAAGTGTGTGCCACATCCCTGGCCATTGTTTGTAAAATTTTATGTTTTAACACAGAGTCTCACTAAATCAGTAAATTGCTCAGGCAGGGGTAGAGTGTACAACCCTCTCACTTCAGCCTCCCAAAGTGCTGGAATCAGTCTTGTGCCATCACACAGTTTGGATTATATAATTTGTACATCCTTTTAATTGTGTAAAAATAATGTGTAATCCCAATATAAATGTTATTTGGTGTTTTATATTGATGGATACAAAATACTGGGTTTTTCTGCTTTAATTTATAATAAAATACCCCAAAGGTTTGGGCTGGGAGAACTGCTTAGTGGTAGAAAATTTGCCTGGAAGGTCCTGGATTTGATTTTTGAGGACCTCAAGAAAAACTAAACCATCCAGGCTTTATTATCATATAGTCCCAACTGCCAAAAATGAAGAGGAGAAAATTTTTTTAAAGTTTCTGAGCAGGTGAACAATGTGTGTCAGGAAGTCCACATTGTAAACCAGGTGTGGTGGCACATGCCTGTAATTCCAGCAGGAGGATGGGGCAGCAGGATTGCTGTGGGTTTGAGGCCAGCCTGGACTGCATCGTGAGTTCAAGAGCCTATTTTACAAACAGGTTGAAAAAGTTGATTATAGTTTTCTACTACTCAGAAGTAGCAAGGAGATAATATACTATTGTTGCAATAAAAAGTAATATAAGTGGGGCATAGAAAAAAATCCTAAAATGTCACAAGATGTGGTGGCACACACCTATATTCCCAACACTGGGGAGGCTGAGGCAGAAGGATCGCTGAGTTCATAGGGAAGACTGTCTCTTGTGCACTGTCTCTCTTTCTCTTTCTCTCTCTTTCTCTCCCTCTCTCGTACACACACACCAAAAATCATAAAATGTTAAAACAAGACCTAAGAATTTTTGTTGTTGTTTTGAGACAGCATCTCACTGTGTGGCCCAGGTTAGCCTCAAGCTTGCAGCGTTCCTCCTGCCTCAGCCTCCCAAGTGCTAGGATTACAGGCATGTGTCACTATCTCTGGTTAAGACTTCAGAACTATGTAGCTTGAACAAATAATTATAAGATGGTAGGGAGAAAGTACAAATTATTATATTTATGCTATATGTTATTAAATTATAGTAGCATAGCATAACCTGCCAAGTAAGAGAGCTTATATTAAAATTTTTATTTTTGTGGTACTGGAGATCATACTAAACTATGTCCCTAGCCTTTTACTTTTTTAAAACTTTTAAATTTTTGAGCAGGTCTAAGTTGCCAAACTAGGTTTGAACCTGTGATCCTCCTACCTCAGCGTCCTATGATGCTGGGATTGCATGCACGTGCCATTATACCTAGCTGAAGAAGATAACTTTCACTATATAGTTCACTCTTCAGCACTTACTTTGGGGTGGGGGAGCAATACTGGGGAGTGAACCTAGAGCCTGGTGTGTGGTGGGCAAGCATTATATAACTAAACTGAATCCCCAACCCTTGGAATTTCCTTTTTTTATGTAAAAATTTACTCGTGGAATGGACCATTCATTCTCAATGACCTGATAACTGAAGTATATAAAACTTGGTTTTAAAATCTCCATACATATTTTTAAGGTAATTGAAGAATAAAGCTTAAAATTGACTGTTGTATCCCTTCTCCAACAGACTGCTGGAAATGACCCATACTGTTTTGTGGAGTTTCATGAGCATCGCCATGCAGCTGCAGCACTAGCTGCTATGAATGGGCGGAAGATAATGGGTAAGGTAAGCTGTCATAATAAAAGGTGATTTGCCTGGAGATTTTTAAGTTTATAGTTTGGTTCCTTTTTTTAAGAAGCATTATATTGCTGGGTGTGGCAGCACACGCCTGTAATATCAGCACACAGACGAGTGAGGCAGGATTCCTGTGTGTTAGAGGTCAGCCTGGACTACATAGCAAGATCCTGTCTCAAAAAAAAAGAAACCATTGTATTCACTTTATAGCAAAAGGTCAATTAAGTGTTCACATTTCATATTTAAAAGGTGGGGTAAAGCTTTTAGGAAGGAATAGGCCTGTGTTTACATTTGTATTCTCTCTGGTTCCTTGCACATGATAAAGTTTTTAAAATTAAATTTATTGGTACATTTTAGGTATATATAAATGCAGATGATAAAATATTAAAATATTTGTCAAATTACTCAAGCTTAAATGAAACATCTAGTAACATTGGATGCTAATGGTTAATAATAAAGGGAAAATCTGTTGGTTCCTTTGGTTAAAAAAAAGGTTATTTGAACATCAGTAGAGATGTGTAAAGATTAGGATATTTCAGGCTGGGCATACTGCTCAGCGGTAGAGCCCTTGCCTAGTGTGTGCTATGCCTTGGGTTCATCCCCAGTACTGGAGGGAAAAAGATTACAATATCAGAGTGATTTGTGTAAATGTAAGTCAATAGGTGATTATTGAAACTGACCAGAACTGGTATCTCTGTGAATGTTTCATCTTAAAATAATACCTGTTCTATGTATTCATAGATACAAATCTTGTTTTGGGGGCCAGGGATATAGCTCAGTGGCACAGCACCTTCCTGGAAATTGTGAGGTCCTGAGTTCAGTTTCTAGTACCCCGCACCCCAAAAGAACCTTGTTTTGAACTTTTATTATTGTGGAGTATAAATGCAGAAATTTTCTTTTAGGAAGTCAAAGTGAATTGGGCAACAACCCCCAGCAGTCAAAAGAAAGATACAAGCAGTAAGTATATTTTGCACCCTTTGAACATTTGTTTTTATTATACCCAGTAGTTTTATTGTAAAGCATATAAACATCATACATGTTTGCAGTAATATTTTGATCGTTATCCTAAGATATGATTTAATGTGTTTGTGTTAATAAATTTAAGAACAAATCTAATCTTTGTCATCAGGTAGTACCGTTGTCAGCACACAGCGTTCACAAGGTAATTGTATCTTCTTAAACATAA
Source organism: Dasyprocta punctata (assembly GCA_004363535.1). Lineage (NCBI taxonomy): Eukaryota > Metazoa > Chordata > Mammalia > Rodentia > Dasyproctidae > Dasyprocta > Dasyprocta punctata. The sequence continues at coordinate 15,378 of RJWM01027672.1, read as the reverse complement.
AATGAAATCTCTTGCAAAGGCTATTCACTAACCACCTGAAGTTTTTTGTTTGATAATGGGGGGAGGTGGGAGGGAGGAGATAGTATTTCTATTTGTCTCTTTGGCAGTGTTTTCCCCCTATTTCCCATTGTCCACCAAATGTGGCTTGTCTAGTTCAACTCTATGACCCCTTGGTAGCTGACTTCCCAGAAATACTTTCACCACTTAAAAGGCAAGATACTGTACTTCCTTGAGGTCACCTGGGCTGCGTACCCAGATCTTCCAAGTGCTCGAGTTGCTCCTAAAACTCTTTCCCAAAGAATAGCCCAGTATATTGCTTAAGGCCTGCCAAATAGGGGTAACCTTTCTTTCCAAATATACTTTGTCAAAATTGTTATATATATATAGATATATAAATATATGTTCCTTTAAAATGTTTGTCCAACATTTTGCGTTTTTAAGTGTTTCTTTTTTGAGTGTTGTCTAAAAAAGTCGCATATGGGATGATTATTTCTTTCCAATGCTTTTTTAATGGTTCTGATATAAAGTGAAGGGATTACTGTTTTCATTCTGTTGCCTTCAGTCTTAGTTCACTTGCACATGGATTCACATAAACTGAATGGTGTAATGTCTGGGCAACCAAAACTGTTGGCTTTTGAGAAAACTGTCAAAATACTTTAACATCAAACTGTTGCAATGCAAGGTATTTCTTTGATTGTTCTTCACAAAATATGGTTAAACCAAGTAGATCATGTAGCTAGCTTCAGTAAATTGTGTTAACTGAGGCAAATCTAGTCTACAGAATTCACAATACCACTATTTTATTTTAATTTGTAAGGCCTTAATATAGTGGTAAAATGAATAAAAGTAAATAATTACTATTAGAATGGTAACTCTTTAATTTTTTTGCAGAACTGAAACTTGTTATATATTAGTTTATTCTCTTAGACTAGTATAATTGACTGTAAATGGAAATGTAACTGTGAGTTTTCAGTTAGCTATATCAGTCTTTTTAGAAGAATCTTCCCTGTACTGTTACCTTGATTTATGTTTAAAATTAATAGGATTTGTATACAGATAGTATAGTGTTTTATTTATGCTTTATATTATAAATTATTTTAAGAATACTGTATTGGATAGATTGTAGTATTTTCCAAGTTCTAACGTTCTATTTTTGTTTTCACTTCCCCTTTTATCCCCTTATAAGATCATTTCCATGTCTTTGTTGGTGATCTCAGTCCAGAAATTACAACTGAAGATATAAAAGCAGCTTTTGCACCATTTGGAAGAATATCGTAAGTAACAGAAGATAAATAAAATACTTGTAACTAGAAGCAATTTTATGTAAAAGTAATTTGAAAATAGTTGTTGTGAATTTGGGACACTAATTTTAAACATAATCTTAAACGTAGTACTGTATTAGATTGTTTAGAAATCATTCAAGATATTACTAGCAAAGGACTATTTTCCCATTAATGAATAAATCTTTTAATTTTCAATTATCTTAAAACCTTTCTTCAACTGGCATTAGTTTTTAAGAGACATTTGTTACTGTACATGTTATAGTTTCTTATACAGGTGTTTTGCTAGCTTGATAATAATCTTTAGTAACTTATACTTTGACTAAGCAGTTGTTTGGGCACTTTTATGATACCATGCATTTTGTGTTTATATAATTTAACAACAAAAAAACCTTAACAAAAAAAGCACTTGTTAAATGTTATTTCCTAGTTTTTGTCTTTTTTTTAATGTTAACAGAATAGTGCCTTATAGGTTTTATAAAGCACTATCTTGCTTGCATTTGATATTAATCATACATTTTAGGTCCTTTCTAAGTATCTTTATTTAAGGTAGCATTCATCATAGAAGAACTTCAATATTTTGAAAAGCATGCCATATTAGATAAAGAATAACAAGTTTTTTATAATACTTCTTAGTAATTATTGAATTTAGAAAACAGGGTTTTTTTTTAAGGGTTTTGGTTGCTTTTTATTGTTTTAGCTAGAAGAGTAACAAAAGGAAAATGCTAGTTGTGGTTTGGGTTAAACAGACCAACAACAAAAATCAGTAGGTGAGAAAGCTGGAAAGTAAATGCCAGTAGTATTGGTGATGAATTTTAAGATTTTTTATTTGAAGAATTGTAGTTCATTGGCAAGAGGATGAAAATGCATAGTGACTAAGGAGTGGCCAATTTAAAGGTAGTCACAAGATTGGGGCTTATAAGTGGAATCTTCTGTTAAATGACAGTTGTCTTTGCAAGAACTGATTAGGAAAATAAAGTTTTAATTTCTTGATCCTCTTTGTCTGCTTCAGTGTTTCAGTACTGGTTAACTTGGCTTTTAGATATCTAGACTTGAATATTTGGCTGTTCAAGGGTTCTGTAAGTCCCTGTATACAGAACTTGGAGTGCATTCATTTTGTTGTACAGAATCTTTATTAAGTTTTATCCTGTCCTCAGAGTAGTCACAGGACAATAAGGGATTGAGAACTCTGTTCTAGATCTTTGCTGCTGCTTTTTCAGAGAACCTTTTGGAGAGAAGTATTACAAGCTGAATACATTTTAAGGCTGACATTTCCTGAAGCTTTGAAATGAAAATATTTTTTCTAACATTTTAAACAGATTAGCTATTTTGTTAAGTGCTTCGATTTTTTATTTAAGTAACTTTGCTTAAAATAGGAATTCTAGTTTGGGATTACACAAATATTGTTTAATAATTGACAGGTTAAATTAAATGACCTGATTTTAGCAACTTCGTTATTTTAATCATGGGTCAGTAATTTCCTTTTGTTAAATACAGTATATTGGCTGGGCATGGTGGCTCATGCCTGTAATCCCAGCACTCAGGAGGCTGAGGCAGGAGGATCGCCATAAGTTTGAGGCCACCCTAAACTATATAGCAAGACCCTGTCTCAAAAAACCAAATAAATACATACATATATACAGCATATTGGTATCATTTTTAGTTTGGATTTTGTTATGGTCCTACAATTATTGATGTATGCATTTTTTTTTTGTTCTTATGGTAAGACTTTTCTTTAAGTTTTATCATTTTTAGTTGAGGTAATGCACAATTTCTGAGTTTTAGGCTATGCAAGGAGTTAGCTTTCCTAAATTTAAAAGAACCATTTAGCAAGGAGTAGCATATTTTCCTGATTTTTATAATTGTTAGAGATAAGTTGACAACTATATGTTGAATAGTTCTCATTATAGTTAGATAGTCTCTTACAGGGAGACGGAAACAGTGTTTTAGTTTATTGAAGGTATTACAATGAATGGTGGCCAGTTAAACTATTTAGTATAAAAAATATATACTTTCCCTATTTTACACAGCTTAAACTTTTCCTGTTTCTTGAGTCTAGGGTAACATATCAAATTTTGGTGTAGAAGTGTATCAGCTACCAAGTTAAATGCATGTGTACCATATAGATAATTAAAGAAGTATTTTTACATATTGAGAAGTTACTTGCATTAGCTTTCCCTTTTCACCAGCACCTCCTTGTCATTTTGACTGCACTTAATAAATCACCCCTAAATTAGTCTAAAATATGCTTATGTATACTTTAATTAATATAAAATTACATTGCATGGCTTTCTGACTTGGGTTTTTGTTGTAAAAGTGCCTGTTTTGTTCATGTGTCCTGAGAGAACAAGCATTGTGACATACCTGGCTAACTTAAAAGCAGATTGCCTGTGAAGCACAATTTGAGTCCAATTTTTTGAGGTATGGAGTTTTAGCTATCATGGCTGGGTTTTTACTCAATCTCAAATAATAGGGCTCTGGTTATTTTGCAGAGTGTCTCTGAAGAATGGACAGAATTGCCCTGGCTAACTACAAGCTACGGTTCACAGTGGATAAATGTTGGCGTGCTTTTTTACTTTTCTGATTTTTTAAAATTTTGCTTTTATTATCTTGTAGTTTCCAATCAATCTTAATATGAATGCTATTATAAAATTCAGTATAAAATCTTTCTTATATAATTTAAAACTAAAGTGTGTATCTAGTATTTTTCCTCAATGATTTAACATTTCTGAGATATCAAGTTCTCACTTTACCCTAGCCCAGAATGGGGTGTAGTTTGATTTGAGAAAATGAAATAATTTAATTAGTTTAGGAAAGATATAATTTTTTAATTCTTTTAGTTTCCAGTTTTCTGTTTTAATTTTTTAATGATTAGGTAGAATATGGTGTCAGATAGCAAATTATAAGTTGCATGGTTAAAGAAAGCCATTCATTTATTGTGCTTGGGAAACCTTTAAGTGGTTAAGTAGTAATTCATATGAATAGCTACTTTGACCATGCTTAATATATAAAATTATAAACATTCTGAAGTGGGAGGCAATTTCTTTATAATACGTACATATATTTAAGAAGTTACTGATTTGCATGTCTATAAAGCCTCATTTGCTAATACATGATAAATTTTGTAGTAAAAGGTACATTTTCATTAAAGGCTCACTTTAATGATGGTGAAACATGAAAATGAGTTGTGTATGAAATTCTCATTTTATGTCCAGAGGACAGTTAGCAAACCTAAACTTCTGATTGTTTCTGTTTGCAGAGATGCTCGAGTGGTAAAAGACATGGCAACAGGAAAGTCTAAGGGATATGGCTTTGTCTCCTTTTTCAACAAATGGGTGAGCACAAGGAGAACTGCATGTGCAATGCTTTAAGAGTAAAAGAATGGAACACTGTTTTATGAATTTTTCTTTCATCTATTATTCATTTCACTGATAATTAGTACCCTCACTAAGAAGGCATCTTCTTTCTCCTGTTTATTTATTCAGCACATATTTAGCACCTGATTCATGCAAAGTGTGGATAAAATGTTTCATAAAATATAAATAGAAGATGTTTAGATTATCAGCCAAGAGTAGATGTTGAAAAATCGTATTTATGGAAACTGGAGGTGTTGCTTAGTAGTTGTCTTAGTTACTTTTCTCTCATTGCTGGAACAAAATACCCAACCCTCAAAATTAGGAAAGGAAAGGGTTATTTAGCTTACAGGTTTTGGAGGTTTCAGCCCATACTCAGCTGGTTTCTAGGCAGGGTGGTGTGGCTAAAGGGTAGCCATTTGTGGTGGCTGTGGCAGATTCTGAAAGCTGCAAGAGTGAGAGGGCAAAAAAGAGGACAAGCACGCCTCCTTCCCTACCTTATATTGTATGCTGGCTACCGACCCCTGGGCAAGTGCAACACTCACACCACCAATCCCAGTGCTGGGCAATGAACCAATCACAAATGCTAGACTCAACTGCCTTCAAAAGACCTTCCCCACCCCACCCTGTGACCACCTGAGGCTTTGGGAAGACATCCAAGCACAAACCATAACTGTCGTAGAGCACAGATAGCATGTTTAAGGCCCTTGGTTCAATCCCCAACTCTAAAAAGGAAAGAAGATTTTATTTATGAATTTAATTTGTTACCTCCTTTTTTATGTTTCCATGGTAATTAAAAAGTAAGCAAATGCTATCTGGCATGGTGCCATATGCCTGTAGTCCTAGCATGTGGGAGGCAGGAGGCTAAGACAGCATTGTACTGCTCTGGGCTACATAATGTATTCAACATCAGCCCGGACTACATAGCAAGAGCCTGTCTCAAAAAACCAAAAAATTGAGGAAGTACTCTGATGGATGAAAACTTTTTTAAAAATTATATATTAATATATTTGAGGTATTACCCTATTTTTCTTTGATAGTTAAACATTAATTTGCATAACTTTAAATTTCTGGGTTTTGCAGAGGAAAGGAAGGATATTGTGGTACTGATTATAGAGGAAATTCCATTATGTCATTAGGTGAAAAGGGAAGATTTGTGAGATGTGTTTTTTGTCATCTTTTTTTGTCAGTACTAGGTATTGAATGCAGAGCCTTCACACTGAATTGCATCTCACCCCGTTTTTTATCTGGGATTAGAGTATATTACCATGCCCAGTTTTGTGTCTTCTTGTTTTTCCATGTAGGGATAAATAAAACTTAGAAGAGGGATTCCTGTTTGGAGTGAGGTTTGAGAACTTGGTAGATTAAACAGTATTCTTGTGTTGTACTTTTTAATGTTTTAGTGTTGTAAATGTCTTTCCATTTCAAATAATAAAGTGCTTTATACCTTTTAATATCATAACTGAATATTGTGATACCAGATATTGAACTCGGCCTTGTGCATACTAGGCAAGCTCTCTGCCACTGAGCTACAACCCTAACCCATAACTGAATATTAAAAGTAGTTAAATGGCCGGGCGTGGTGGCACACGCCTTTAATCCCAGCACTCGGGAGGCTGAGGTAGGAGGAGCGTTGTGAGTTCAAGGCCTGCTTGGGCTGCAACATGAGCACAAGGCTGGCCTGAACTACACAGTGCAACCCTGCCTCAAAAAACCAGGGGGCCTGAGCTACACAGTGCAACCCTGCCTCAAAAAACCAGGGCCAGGAGTTTGGCTCAGTGACTTAAGTGCCTGTCTGACAGGCATGACATTATGAGTTCAATCCCCGGTGCCGCAAAAAAAAAAAAAAAAAAAAAAAAGTAGTTAAATGCATCCGGATCCACAGAACTGCATGGTAGGAGAATTTATATGCACAAATTTGTAGCTGAAAAAGAAATTGTAGCTGGCACAGTAGAGCACACATGTAATCCCAACACTCAGGAGGATCATTAGGGATGTGAAGCCAGCCTCGGCTACATAAGTGAGTTCAAGCCCAGCTGCACTACATAGTGAGACTCTCTTCAAAAAACAAAAATCAAACAAAAACATTTTACAGTATACTTCAAAGTTTCATCCTTGAATTTTATTGTTCACTACTATGACTAGTGGCTTTGTATAGTAAGTACAAAGGGACTATACTGTGTTAGAATACCTTAGAATGAACTTAGAATTTTTACTGGCCCAAGTTTTTTCTTAGTTTAGTAAATGGAATATTTGATAATGATATATCATTTCTTGGTGACTCCAGATTAAATTTATGAACATCATTTGTTAGTATGCTATAATATAGTGGAATATGTATCTCTGAGTTGAAATATCTATGTAGATATGCCAATGGCTCAAAATACCATTTTTTTTCTAGTTCTAGGTCTACTTATAGTGACCTAATGTCTATTGATTGCTAATCATGAACTTTTACTGTCTACTCACTATAACTGCTTGCAGTCATTTACCTAAACTTTAATATCCAAATCAGAAATTTGCTCTAAAAATCTATATATGGCTAGCAAGTCTTGGCAAGAGCATAAAATTTACTGCCATTGTATCTAAGCTGTTTTCAGAGCAACATTACATCTTGCGCCAGGCATGGTGGCACACGCTTGTAATCCCAGCACTCTGGAGGCTGAGGCAGAAGAATTACTGTGAGTTCGAGGCCAGCCTGGGGTACATAGCGAGACCCTGACACATGCACACACACAAAGATGATTAATAGTTGGGCTGTTTCCAGATAAAGATAATTTAAAAGTACCACTGCATTTTTGGAAATCAAGCTGGATGTGGTGGCTCACGCCTGTAATCCCAGCACTCAGGAGGCTGAGGCAGGAGGATTGCTGTGAGTTCGAGGCCAGGTTGTACTACAAAGTTAGTGCAAGGCTAGCCTGAACTGCATAGTGAAACCTTGTCTCAAAAAGACAAAAAAAAATTTTTTTGGAAAACTATCATGTATTGTGTATTTTGTAAAGTATTTCGAGTTTAACAACATATGTAAAAAGCATCTAGTTTTCTTTACTGTTAAAAGTTGTTGAACATCAACTAATAGTGGATTCTTTGTCGTTTCTAATGTTGTGCGGAACAGGATGCCGAAAATGCCATTCAACAGATGGGTGGCCAGTGGCTCGGTGGAAGACAAATCAGAACTAACTGGGCAACCCGAAAGCCTCCAGCTCCAAAGAGTACATATGAGTGTAGGTGTATTGGAGAAGAAAAGGAAATGTGGAATTTTGGAGAAAGATACACTAGATTTTAAATGTTAGACCTGTTCCTGGAGACTTATTGCAGAAATAGATGAGAAGCAAATCAAGACTACTGTTCAAAAATGTACTTAGTTTTCATTTTTGTAATTTTAAATAATAATATTATATTTAATGTTAAGTCTCCTCTTAAATAGAGAGTACTGGGTAATGTTTTAGACATTCTTGGGGGATGTTTAATCCTAGACTTGAATGTAATAAATATTTTGTAACTATTTTGATCAAGGTAAATACTGTAGTATTTATAGTAGTACCATTAATGGTGTTTTTCTCCTCTTGAACATTTTATCAAAAGACTTAAAGATATAAAACTTTTTCCTTCCCAGCAAACACTAAACAACTGTCATATGATGAAGTTGTGAGTCAGTCTAGTCCAAGCAACTGTACTGTGTACTGTGGAGGTGTTACATCTGGGCTAACAGGTATGGGAGCCTTACTTGCAGCATATTGAAATTAATTTTTAAACCAAGAAACTTAGTATTTGTAGGTTGTAATATAACTTATTCTGGTTTCTTCTGTTTTTGTTTATTTTTCTAACAGAACAGCTAATGCGTCAGACTTTTTCACCATTTGGACAAATCATGGAAATTCGAGTCTTTCCAGATAAAGGATATTCATTTGTTCGGTAGGGGTGCTGTTTTCATTTTCCTTTTACTCTTTGTGGTACTGGTGACTGAATCTAGGCTCTTCACAGTAAACTACTCCCATCCCCTTTTAAAATTTTTTTTATATTTTGAGACAGGATCTCACTGTGTCATTAAGATGTCCAGACTGTGCTCAAACTTGAGATCCTCCTGTCTCAGCCTCACAGAGTGCTGGGCTCATAGGTGTGTGACCATATTCAGTTGGATTTTTTTTTTCCAAAAAGTTTCTCCCCTCAAATAATTTTTAAATATTTAACTTGGCGATTTTCTTAGGAATTCACCTTGATTTTAAAGAAGTGTATATCTTTCATTTTTAAAAGTATGTTTCATAAATATTTAAAAGAATATATATTGGTGATTCTTACTATTGTTTCTACTAGATTCAATTCCCATGAAAGTGCAGCACATGCAATTGTTTCTGTGAATGGTACTACAATTGAAGGTCATGTTGTGAAATGCTATTGGGGCAAAGAAACTCTCGATATGATAAATCCTGTGCAACAGGTAAGCAAGTCCTTTGGGAAATTATTTCTGCGCTAATCATGTTTATTTTAAAATGAATGCTATTGAAAATCATTTTTAGTAAGTTTCTACCTCAATTCATAATATGTAAGGGCTTTTCCTACATGTATTATAGCTCAGAGTAGTGTTTCATAGATTGCAGTGGTGACATGAGTGTAACCATCTCATTTGACTCATGCTTATACAGTGAATTTTTTTTTTTAACACGGTGGATTTTAAAATCCTCTGACACACCTAACAGGGCATTAAATCTTTTTTTCAATACTTCATAGATTTATCCACATATTACTTGAAGAACTCACAAGTACATTTAACTCAACTGAACAAAAAAATAAAATGATAATAAATATATTGAGAACTTGGCATTTTATTCTATATTTTGCAGCCTTTTGTTTTCCCAGGCTGCTATAGTGGTCAGACTTGATACCACAAAGATTTCTGTGAGGAAGTGGTGAATGAAGAATAGAGGTGAGAGTAAGAAAATGCTAACCTATATAGTTTTTTTTTTAAATAAACCAAATACAAGAGTAAGTTGTCTGGGGCCAGGGGTCTAGCTCAGCAGCTTAAGCGCCTGCCTGGCAAGCGCAAGGTCATGAGTTCAATCCCTGGTACCAAACAAAGACAAGAATTGTCTGAACTGGGTGTGGTGGTGTGCACCTGTAATCCCAGCACTTGGGAGGCTGAGGCAGGAGGATCACTGTGAGTTTGAGGCCAGCCTGGGCTACATAAGCAAGTTCAAGGATAGCCTGGGCTACATAGGAAGACCCTGCCTCAAAAAAAGAAAAAAAAGTTATCTTTGTACTTTCCTAATCTAAAGGAAACAATCATATGGGTAGATTACCAAACACTTAAACATTACATTAAATTCAGTATTTATTACAGGAGCATTATCTGCAGCTTTAAAAGAATTGCCATGTGGAGCATCTTGCAGAGTTATAACAATATAACCTCATTATCCTGTCATTTTAATTATAATGATGTTTCTGATGTTTCAGCTGTTTTTGGTATATCCTGCCTTGGCTGTATATGTACACATAACTTCAAATAGTACTGAAGTATTTGTTTTAATTTTTTCTAATAGCAGAATCAAATCGGATATCCACAACCTTATGGCCAGTGGGGCCAGTGGTATGGAAATGCACAACAGATTGGCCAGTATATGCCTAATGGTTGGCAGGTACCTGCATATGGAATGTATGGTCAACCATGGAACCAACAGGGATTTAAGTAAGCATATTTGATCTTTTGTTATATTAACCTTTGGAAATATCAAAAGAAAATTTTAAGTAATTGGGTAATGCGACCCCATATATACAGTAAAATATAACTCTAACCTGTGAAAGACTTAATTTAGAGTAAGTTCTTTGTTGTTTTGTTTTGGTTTTTGTCTTTTTGAGACAGGGCCTTGCTATGCAGTTCAGGCTGGCCTTGAGCTCTCTTTGTAACCCAGGCGGGTTTTGAACTTGCAGCAATCCTCCTGCCATAGCCTCCCAAGTGCTGGAATTACAGGCATGCATCACCATGCCTGGCAGAGTAGTTTTTAATTTATAGTTTTAAATATTTCTCGCTAGAAATTTGCTTAGAAGCCAAGCATGGTGGCAGTCCTAGCGCTTAGGAGGCTGAGGCAGGAGGATTGCTGAGAGTTTGAGGCCAGCCTGAACTACATAGTGAGACCGTGTCTCAAAAAAAAATTTTTTTTTCTTTGTCTAGAAATATTTCACCTTGGGCTGGGAATTTAGCTCAGTGGCCTAAGGGCCTGCCTGGCAGACACAAGGTTGTGAGTTCGATCCCTGATACCAAAAAAAAAAAAAAAGAAAGAAATATTTCACCTTGAAGTATAATCAGGGTCATACAAATTTTGGTGCTATTTGGTAATAAATGGAGTAATTTTTTGTAAGAAAGTAAGTGCTTAATACTCGTTAAACCTTTCACATGGCTAATGAATGGTTCCTTTAGCTATTCTTGGGTACACTTACTTTCCTCCAAGAGAAGAGCATTTGTTAGCATTTAATGAACCTCACTCCCTGTGGCTTCTGGCCACCAGAACACAGACACACACAGCTTCCTCCTAGATGGCAGGCTTCCTTGTACACCCTGAAGTACACCATTTTACTTGTATTTCTGAAAAACAAGCTGGAAGTAAAAATACTTCACAGGTTAAAAATTACCTCATAATGGTAAAATCTGTGAGTTTACGTATACTAATTTACTAATTTCTTCAAATAACATAAACACTAGTTTTGCTGTACTAAGTGATGGAGTTCCTTTCAGGTAGTAGCTTGCCCATCATATGTCCAGATAGAGATAGACAGTTTTCCTCTCTTTGAGATGAGAGATGGGTTTTCGTGAATTGAGAGGGAATGAATGTAACAGGTTAAGGGCATTTTCTTAGCTGTATTTCTCAGAAAATGTAACTGCCCTAATTAAATGTATGGGGATGTTTGTTTTCAGAAGAATAAGCTTTTACTTTTACCATTACCTTCCCAGGCATAGTAGTGTTTCTTATAAAGTTCGTTTCTAATTTCTCCTGTATTTGTTGCTTGTTTTTGGCATCACATCATGTTAACCAGCGGGTTTCCTTGCCTCTCTGCTTCTTCCACATTCTCTACCAGTCAGACGCAGTCTTCTGCACCTTGGATGGGACCGAATTACGGAGTACAGCCGCCTCAGGGCCAGAACGGTAGCATGCTGCCTAATCAGCCTGCGGGGTATCGAGTGGCAGGGTATGAAACCCAGTGAGAAAGGACTGCAGACTCTAAAGCCAGTGGCTTGAGGCTACAAGGAGTGTAGTGAAGCCGTTGTTTACTTAAAGATTTATCAAATCAGTCAGTGCAAATATCAGATACAATGTATTTATTTAAAAGATTCATTTTTTAATCATGAAATTACTTATCATCCACATTGTTTTAAAAAGAAACAAGATGCTGGATGTCTGCCAATTTTTGCCTTCATTACCTGTTTTGATAAAGTTTCTCAGATCCTTGTTTCAAATACAAATGCAGGGATTGCTGCCACTTTTTTTAAAAGTAAGAGGCAGAAAATTGCACAATGTTGAACTTTTTTCCACTAAAGTAGTATGCAGTTCTAGTTTGCATTCCTGATATGATTTAAAACATGTAATATAAAGATGTAAAAAAAAAAACATAGAAGAAAAACCAAAACCGTGCAAAGTCTAGAAGTTCTTTGTAATCTTCAGCTTCTGCACAATTCTCTTTTAGGTTTTAAAAAATGCATTGTTTGAGCAGTCCCATCTCCACTGTTATCCTTTTAGGGTTTTTAAATATAAATTATTAGTTTACATCATTTTGTATTTACATTTTTCAGAAATTTGTCTTGCCTTATTAAAGTTCTGTAAAATACACTTAAATGGAAAAAAATGATGTTCTCTTAGATTGAAGACTTTTCTCAGATGGATTGATAATTGCATTCATCTTGTGTTTTATATGAGAAGGTGCCTCAAGAATTCCCTGTTGGATTTGTTTAAAAGGATTTTTATCTTCTGTGATCAACTTTGCTGTATGCCAGGAACTATAAAAACAAACCTTGTTACTAAAGAAAATCTCTGAAATGTGATAAGTTCTTGCCATGTTACTTTCATGTGTCAACTTCTACATTTACATGTATTATTTCATTATGTAAAATGTTTTCGCAATTTAATATTTTGCACACTTAGCAAACTTTGTATGTCATTTTCTTCTTAAAGGCATTGTGGAGGCTTGACATGAGATTTATAAGTTTTAAATTGTTTGCATGTGAATATCAAATACACGCTTTGGTAGTTTTTGAGTATAAAGTCATCTGCTCTTGTTTTTCAAGAATTTTGAGACACAGAGTTGTATGTAATTTTATTTTCCATTTTCTAGTTAGATTTACTTCAGAAGAGTAAATCAAGTGAATTTTAATGTGTACAAATAAGTGGTAGCTGTGAAACTGTAAAATATCATTATGTCAGGCGTGGGGTTCATTGTAAACTCCAGAATTACCCTAAAGGACCAGCCAGGCAAAGCATTTTTTAAATGTTAAGAGGCCAAAAGATAAACAGCAACAAAAAAAACCCTTTAAAATCCTACCTCCTTAAAAGAGCCTTCAAAGAAGAAAATCCTCAGTGCAATCATCATTTGGATTCTTGTGGTACCTGTTTTCTTGGAGTTCCCAATTTGGGAGAGGGGCCTCCAAGCATTAAGAGGCTTACTCTTTGATGGCATTGTTCTAGCTTTGAAATTTCTAATACATTTCAGAGTCTCTTAGAAGAGTTGTGGGAGACTTAGTTTTGTTTTATTTTCAGTGAAGGTCAGAAACCATCTTCTTCCTTGACTTACAGAAGCAAAGGGTCCCTAGTGTATGTATTTAAGTGCTTGATGGTTTTTAAGACCTTCAGAGAGCTCCCAGCGTTTTACCTAACAACAACGACGACAACAACAAGGAAAACCTGTGAAATCTTAAGAGCTTCCTGGCCTGTATCTTCCAGGTAGGAGCAAAGGACTCTTAAACCGGTCTCTTAGGCCAATACATTATAAACCAGAGCCCAAGAAAGACAGCTTTAAGTGTATCATTCTCTGGAGCTCAATTCTATGCAGTTGTACTGATGTTACATTAAGTCACTGTGTATTTTTAAGTGTTGATACATTGTTGCTTTATGAAAGATGAGTAAAATTTTGGAATACATGGAAATTTTATTTCCTTGTTAACTTCTACAAATCAGGGCATGCAACCAAAAGCAGCTTAAATGAAATACTCAAAAATAAATAAATATCAGGAAGCTATTTTTAGGTTCTTTTGACTTACATTTCTATTTTAGGACCCTCATTTTTTCTCTTACTTAAAAATTTATTTACTATATATCTCATGGACTGTGGGGTGAATTGTTGGGAGAAAGTAATTTAATCTGAATAGAAGTACAGTTTTCATTTTCACTCTCAAATAATAGTTTTTATTAGCCAGTATATTTTCTTACTGTATAAATCTTAAACTGTACATTGACTACTTTTTGAGAAGTGGTACCAGTATTCATGATGAAAAGGTTACTACTGAACAACTGCACATTTCAGAAACATTACTAACTTTGATTTAAATCTTCATGTTAAAGCAAATCATTTAAAGATTTTTCAGTCCAAAAAATTATACTGGTATTAGTATCAGGTAAGGAGATTAAAGTTCTTAAAGTAATTTCATTCTTTGCAATATGCACTCAGATTTTACTTTCTGGTACTGTAAAGAACCTGAAATGATTCACTCTTAATGGGTTATTAATCCAGAATTCCTTACCCTATTTGGATATTAAAGTTCCTTTATGTTTTCTATAACCTGTGGGATCTTCTTGCAGTGATTATTGTGTGTGAGAATTTTGTTCACTTTGGTCTAGCCATGTTGTTTATATACTTTAAATCTTATCCTGGAAACCATAATTTGCTTCAAGTTATGGCTTAATACCATGAAGAATTTGCATTCTGCACACTTAATTATAAAACTAGTCTCATTTTCCTTATTAATGTCGTCTGCTTATTGAAAATGAGATTCATGCTTTAGTTTTTATTCTCCTATTTATCCCTGTGTTTGTTCATCTTCCTTCTATATGTGCATTATAGTTCTCGTCCACTTTAAAAAGCAGTTACAAAGGACTAAATTGCATTTACAAGGTTGTTAGATTTACTCAGTACTGTAGGGTTCTCCTGAAGTTACAGTTGAATTAGAAAAATGAAGTGTTTATAGGAATTGAAAAAGCAAACTTTTTAGAGAGAGTGGTGATTTCTAAAAGCAATTACAGTGGTACCTTGGTTCGCAAACCTAATTCCTTTCATAATTCTCATCACAGAATTGGGTTGCACCCGATTTGCAAGCATGTGCAGTTGTAGAAAGAAATTCATGAGCCAAGGTACCATTGTGTTTCTTTGTGATAGACAGTATTCTTAATGCATTTTTTCCCAATCCCTGTTGTGTTTAGATTTTAAAGAACATAGCTCTAAAACTGTGAATTTTAAGAGCCTTAACTAAAATGAGTATGTTGCCAGGTATGGTGGCACATACCTGTAATCTCAGCACTCAGCAGACTGATGCAGGAGGGTTGTCATGTAGTTTAGCTAGCCTGAACTAAAATCAAGACCCTGTCTTAAAAAAAAAAATATGTCTCAATTTAATTGGGTATTTTTCCCCCTTTGTTTTGAAATTTCATCTATGACAAGAGGTTAAGCAAACATGAAACCTACAAGTATTTATAGTTGTAGTCAGGGGTTGCAAGGAGGACAATTATGTACAGGACACATAATTTATAGTATTTATAATGGCCACCCAA
>RJWM01027671.1:0-26508 GCA_004363535.1 Dasyprocta punctata | reverse complement strand
AACCAGGGAAACCATACCCTTCACAACAGCATCCAAAAAAAAAAAAATGAAATACTTAAGAATCAATCTAACAAAGGAAATAAAATAGTTATGCATTGAAAATTATAGTACTCTGAAAAAGGAGATTGTAGAGGATATCAGAAAATGGAAAGATACGTCTTGCTCATGGATAGGAAGAGCCAACAACATATAAAATTGGTCATACTCCCAAAGTTGTTATTCAGATTTAATGCAATCCCAATCAAAATGACATTAGCATACCTCACAGAATTAGAGAAAACATTCTTAAAATTCATTTGGAAACAGAAGACACCTAGAATAGCAAAAACAAGTCTCAGCTACAAAGGCAAGGCAGGAAGCATTACAATTTTCGACTTGAAATTATACTATAAAGCTACTGTGGTAAAAACAGCATGGTGCTGGCATAAAAACAGACCTGAGGTCCATTGAAACGGATTAGAAGATGCAGAAATAACCCCAAACATGCTGTCACCTTATCTTTGACAAAGTGGACAAACGCATTCACTGGAAGAAAGGTAGCCTCAGGTGTGGCCCACTAAGCAGACAGGATCTCCCTTTATGAAATCTTTTATGGGCACCCACCTCCCATCATCAAGGACATAAGGAAAAATCTAAAAGAGATAGGTAGTATGATTTTAAGACAATAGATGAGGGCTCTTGGCTCCACCCTAACTACCTTACACCATTGGGTTAGGAAGTAATTAACTGTGAGTTTGACCAGAGACACTCACCCCTTTAAACCAGGAGATGCTATATGGGTGAAGAAGTGGTACATCCAACCCCTAAAACCCCTCTGAAGGGGCACATTCATTGTCATTTTGTCCATCCCTACTGCAATAAAGTAGTCAAGGTGGGTCCCTGGATTCACCACAGCAGAGTGAAGCTGGCATCTTGAGAGTGGGAGTGCAACCCTAACCCATCAACATTGTGCGAGCTGACCTTATGGAAGAAACCATCTGCAACTGCAGCGTCTGGGAGACTGTAGCCCTGCTTTAGCAGATCAGCTGACTAGTCTACACAAGGCAGAAACTTGAGGAACCAGTAGTCTGGTGGAACAAATAGACTGTCTTCACTTTTTGTATCTCTTTCCTAACTATGATATGCTGTCATCTCTTGTTTCTCACTGTTATTGTGATCCTTGCTCTACTTTTTGCCACAGGAATGGCAGAGGCTTGCTCGGCCAACTGGAGGTGTGGTGAGAGTTTTCTGTTAGCACTCGCCTTTCCTTTATGGATAGGATGCTTTGTTGGTATTGGTTGTTTCTAATCTGGGCCCCTTCTGTAGACCTTGCTTCCTCATTATGTGATCTATGTATCTGCCAGGGAGGCCAGGTCAGGTCAGGGAGACACTTAGATCTTACTATACCATACCCACTTCTCATGCAAGAGAAAAGCCTTATAAATACAATAAGACCAC
Organism: Dasyprocta punctata; assembly: GCA_004363535.1. NCBI lineage: Eukaryota > Metazoa > Chordata > Mammalia > Rodentia > Dasyproctidae > Dasyprocta > Dasyprocta punctata. Next base: position 25,071 of record RJWM01027671.1, on the reverse strand, counting down.
CTGTTTTATCCGCCAAAAGGAGAGTCAATACTCTTGTTTCAACCCGTAGTACTCTGCAACTGAGGAATGGTTGGAGGTCTGACACTCCCAGGATACAGGGCAATTAATCCACAAACTCATGTTACAAATTCCCATCTACCAGCATTGGTACTTCTTGATGTGTGTGCAGCTATTAATAAAAACTCTTTGTTGGTCCAAAATTGTGGAGGTCTATCATGGGAACAAGAATATAGGCTCAATGACAAGTACATGTGTGAACAGGCCTTGCCCCAATCCACATGGTAAGGTGACCACTGGGCTTACTGCCCCTACTGGAGCTGTGTCTCATGGGCCACTTGGAAAGGTAAAGATAAGGCGGTACTCTTCCAAAATGGGGCGCCACCTCCAGGAGTAAATTTTGAGCCTGTAACTCCATTAATTTTATTATCTTTAATCCAGGAGCCCCAAAATGGGAAAATGGCCTCAGAATTGGTAAATATATCAACACAAGACACTGATCCTTGAAACATGTTGTACTTCAAGAGGGCTGCTGTCTCTCAATTCATGAGGTCTTTCATTCCTTTTGTGAGGAAATGGAAAGCAGCCCTCCTCCCATCTCCACCACAACAAAAAAACTTGTTCTAGCCCTAGTGGAAAATAGAGCCCAGATACTAAAGATCTCTTCTTGCTATGTATAAGGGGTACCATCTTTGGGGATCGATAGCCATGGGAGGCTACACAGGCAGATCCCTGTGAACCTTATAAGAGAACAAGATACCCCAGTCATACTACCAGAGTTTGGCTCCTCAAAACCTCAATAATTGAGAAAAATTGCCTTGCCCAGTGGAGAGGAAGGATCAACATTTCTGTTGGAAGCCTAATGTGCTTAGGCCAAGATTTTATATCTCAACTGCCCAGGAAACCCAGTAGTGGTGGGGGTAGAGTGGGGTGGGAGAGTCCACAGAGTACCTCGAGCCAGAACCCCATCTTTTATCTAACCTCTCATGTCTGAGGGGTCTGGGACAATGTTGGGGCAGCCATCAAATGGCAGACTATACTGGATATGTGGAGGGACAGCCTATACAGTACTTACCCCAGGCTGGTCAGAGTCTTGTGTGCTGGGAACTATTTATCCATTTCTCTTCCTGCTCCTACTGGCCAGCAGGGATCATTTGGGCACTCAAGTGTATTGGGACAGAGAGATCCAAAGAAAACTGCATGCCCTATAAATTGACAATTGGAGAGATGATGAATGGCTTCCTGAGTGTACAATCCAATGGCCCTGCCACCTGGGTAGGGGATGAGTCTTGAGGCTGCCGCACTCCCATTACATGCTAAACTGCATAATCAGACTGCAAGCAGTTGTGAAAACTATAACCAGTGAAACTGCCAAAGCTCCTACGTTACTAGCCAAGCAGCAAACCAAAATGCACAATGCTATCTATCAGAATCACTTAGCCTTAGGTTACATGCTTGCTTCTGAGAGGGGAGTTTGTGGAAAGTTTAACTTGAACAACTGCTGTCTACAGACAGATGATGAGGAAAAAGTTAAAGAAGGGATCACAGATAGAATGAAAAAGAAGCCGGGCGTGGTGGCGCACGCCTGTAATCCCAGCACTCGGGAGGCTGAGGTAGGCGGAGTGTTGTGAGTTGGAGGCCGGTTTGGGCTACAACGCGAGCGCAAGACCGGCCTGAGCTACATAGTGCGACCCTGCCTTAAAAAAATGAGGGCCGGGAGTTTGGCTCAGTGGCTCAAGCGCCTCAAGCACCTGTCTGGCAGGTGTGAGGTTGTGAGTTCAATCCCCGGTGCCGCAAAAAAAAGGAAAAAGATTGCTCACTTCCCAGTCCAGACCAGACCTGGTGTCTTGGTTACTTTTTGCTCGTTGCCGAGACAAAATACCTGACGCCCAAAGTTAGGGAAGGAAAGGTTTATTCTTACAGTTTCTCGGGAGTTTCAGTCCATAAAGTGGGCTCCAAAGCAGCATGGGATGAAGGGGCTACAGTTCATGGCGGCTGCAAGCTGCAAGCTGCAATCCGCGCTGGCGAGAGAGAGGGCGGAAGCCGGGAAGCAAGCAAGAGGAAGACCCGCCTTCCCTTATACTGTATCTCAGCTCCACCCCTGGGCGTGTGTAGCAGTCACGTCATTAATCCTGGTGCTAGACAACAAACTGATCACAAGCATCAGACTCAGCCCCATCAAAAGTATGAGGACTTGGGGGTACATAGCATATCCTATACACCTAGAAAGGCTAGGACACTGGGAAATTGTTTGAAGAATGCTGTTCATTATGAAGTTTATTATTTTTAGTTTACTGAGAATGCTTGTCGTAAATCGGCACTGGATTTTTTACAACTTTTGTTTTTTTTGCATCTGAGAGTATAATTTTTCTTCTTCAGCTTATTGATGTGATGGAGCATATTAACTGATTTTCAAATGTTGTACCAGCTTTGCATACCTGAGAGAAGTCCCACTTGATTGTGGTCCATAATTATTTTTATAAATTGTTGGATTTAATTAGATAATATTTGTTGAAGATTATTGCATGTGTGTCTATGAGAGATATTAGCTGCAGTTTTATTTTTGTCTTATTCTGTTGGGACTGCTATAACAAAATACTATAAACTTGGTAATTTATAGACAATAGAAAGTTATTTCCCACAGTTTTGCAGGCTACAAAGTCTAGTGTCAAGCTGCCAGCATATTCAGTGTCCAGTGAGGGCCTGTTTTTCTTTTCTTTTCTTTCTTTTTCTTTTTCTTTTTTTTCTTTTTTTTTTTTTGATTCATACATGGTGTCTTTTTTCTGGGTCCTCACGTAGTGGAAAAAGGAAAAACAAGCTCCTTCAGACACCGTCAGGAAAGCTCTATACTTAATACTATCACAATGGGGATTAGGCATTAATATATAACCTTCGGAAGAACCCAAACACACATAGCACCTTTCTTGTAAGGTCTTTGTCTGGTTTGGGGATTAGGGCAATGCTTTTCTCATAGAATGAATTAGGAAGAACAGTTGTCCCTTGGTATCCACGGAGGATTGGGTTTCATGACCTGTCTAGCATATCAGAAGTTGTAGATGCTCAAGTTTCTTGTATAAAATGACATATTTTCATATAACCTTCATATATCCTTCTGAATATTGAAATCATCTCTAGGTTACTTGTAATACCCAGTACAATGTAAATAGTATATAAGTGGTGGTACCATATTGTTTAAGGAATAATGACAAGATGCTAAAGTCTGTATGTTCAGTACAGATGCAGTTTTTAAAATATATTTGACCAGTGGTTCGTTAAATGTGTACATGCAGAACCTATGGTTGCAGAAGGTCAATTGTGTCCCTTCTGCTCTACCTTCTGAAAGAGACTGTAAAAAAAGTACATAATTTTTTCTGAAACATTTTATAGATAGGTTCCTTTTCCCCACAGCCTTATCAGCATTTGTCATTATTTGATTCCTTCAGGATAGTCACTCTTTCTATGGTAAGATGGAATCTCAGAGTTCTTTTGCTGTGCAGAAGCTTTTTAATTTGATATGATTACATTTGTTGATTCTTGGTACTATTTCTTATGCAATCAGGGTTCTGTTCAAAAGGTATATATAGTTGAGCCTTGTGTTTTGATCCACTTGTACAGTCTTTGTCTTTTAATTGGTATACTTTGATCATTGATATTTAAAATGACTTTTAATGTAGTTGAATTTTTATGTACTATATTTGTTAAGGCTTCCTATTTATTGCCCTTATTTTTGTTCACAGTTTTGTTTTCCAAACTTTTTGCCCTTTGGAGCATTTTATTTGATTCCAGTTTCCTTTCTTTTTCAGCATATTGATGGTTTTTTAAAAATTATTTGCCCTAGAGTTTGCAATATACGTGTACAATTAATCCAAGTCTATTCTTAAATAAGATTATACCACTTCATCTGTGAAAATATTTTATAATAACAGAATGTTACTAATTCCTCTATTCCTTTAAAATCATTTTGCCATGAATTGTTTAGTAAAATATCATTGTTGTGTACTCTGAGATTTTTTCCATACCAAAAATCAAACAAAATGCAAAATCAAATAAACAAAAAATCTTTCCACTGTTCCCTAGAGAACTCTGAGTAAGGAATCTAATATTTCATTTTCAAAATATGTCAAACATCTTTCCTAAATCAGTAGCTTCTATTTGCCCCAATAGTGTACATGGATGAACAGGTTTTATTGTAGAATAAAGATGGCCAAAATCAGAGTGAAGCTATTTTAAATGTAAATGATTTACCTGTTTAGAAATGCACTGCAAACCCCAGCCTATAAGCCCATAGTTGTTTCCCTTAGCTCTTCTTAGTTTGTTTTCTTAAAGCCAAAACCTGAACCTTGGATTATTTACAGGCAAATGGTGGTTCAAGGAATCAAACGCATTGGCAGGGCATCATGTTTCCCACTGCTCCTGTAAAATGACTGTCAGGAATGGGGTTTATAATATAGATTTCTAGACTGAGAGGTGATGGAAGTCTTTGGAAATAATGAAAGTGATTTGTTCAGAGAATGGAGCGGATTTTAGTCTGACATTGCTTCTTTACTCTTAGTCTATCAACTAGTCAATAAATTCTGTATTCCTATAACTGCAAATCAGAGGTTGGTCCATTCATAACATGCAGAAAAAAATTTAAATTTGCAAATATTTAAATATTTAGAGATCTCTCATAAAGCCAAGAGGGGTGGCGCATGCCTGTAATACCTCACTTGGGAGGGAGAGGCAGGAGGATCACTGTGAGTTCTAGATCAGACTGAGCTACATAGTGAGTTCAAAGCCAAGGCCAACCTGAACTACATGGTAAGACCCTGTCTCAATAAATAAACAAAAAAATACTAGAATAACCAGTTAGATCAAAATAATGTGTACCTCTGTGAACAAGTCATGATATCTTTAGATTAGCACTCTCTGCCATTTCTTAATGTTTATCTATCCTATTCCACTCATTTTTATTACCCGGGGGTTATTCGAGATCAGAGAGCCTTAAGAAGGTTGCTTTATGTCAAGTTTTCACTCTTTTGAAAGTCACAGCAGTGAGGTCAGAACAAGCTAAAACCCTAAAAATTAGTCAACTTTGTGCATTATTTGCCAATAAAATAGGAAGAGAGGTTCTATTAGAATGAATGTTTCTGTGTAAAATAGATGTACACACAAATAAGGACTCCGCATGGGGTAACACAAAACTATCCTTCGATAGAAAGATTCAGTCTTTGGAAGACAATGAAATATTTCAGCTTAAAATATATTTCCTTTCTATTTGAAATTTATAAACCTCTTAGACTTTGTTTAACTAAATGTAAGTAAACCAACTTCTTAAGTACTTTGAGGAATCAACAGTACTAATAGATAGCATGGACAAGCTTTAGGTATAAACAAAACAAGAGATGGAAAGTTCTGGGAATGAATAAAAAGAGAGGAGGAGAATGGGTAAGAAAGAAAGAGAAGAGAAGAAAAAGAAAAGAGAAAGAATGAGCATGTAGAGTCCAGTATCTGTCATCTAGAGCCCTTTTAAAATTTGTTTTCTGAGTTGTTATTGTTAATTAATCCACCAGGTGGTGCTCTGAAATACCAAATAAACTTCAGTCCTTAATTACAAAAATTATATTGCCTGGACTTTCCTTCTAGTGTTGACTATTACCAAATATGAAAAAGCTAAGTGGTTGACCACCCACTTTTTGAAACATATTTATATTGTGTAAATATGTAAAATATTTTAATTAGCAATGTGACATGTGGGAGTAAAATTGGAGATATTTAAATTATACTACTTTCAGTTTTTAAACAAAAAGTATAAATGTTTAAAAATCAAGAGAATTTCAGTAGATTTTTGTACTAAAAAATTATATGTTACAGTATTCTCCTCCCTGGTCCTCTGGGTTAAAATTGGTCCCTGACTGACCCAACTGCTCTATGTGATGTGTTAGTGTGAAGCCCCAAGTGATATGAAAAGCCCAAAGGAGGGCTCTAATTTTCTGTATCCAACCTGATTTCACCAAACATACCTGACTTCATTCTCTAAATTTTGTTCTGTGCTTTCAGTCCAGCTTCATCCTAAGGGGATCCCTCAGAAGTTGCAGCCCAGCTTTTCATCCAACACCCTGTTTTCCTCTCAGCTGCCTCCAAATAGTCTTCACTGATAGATCTGACAATTCCTCTGCCACAACTTCTGGTGAATTTAGATTATTAAAAGGCTTTTAACATATAATGCAATACACATTTAAAGAGGAAAAAATAAATATAATGAGAAGTTACTGGGGGTTCCATGTTGAAAGATTTGGCATTAAATAAATCATAATTATGACAAATGATGAAGTGAATATAGCAGTGTATCTTTGAGGTTAAGCTATCCTCAGTTCAAATTTTCACTGCTCTGTATGTTCCCTGTGTGATTTGGGCAAAACTAGATAGCATCTCTGAACCTTAATTTCTCTCCTATATAATGGAATAATTCCTACTTTGCATAGTTATTGTGAGAATTAAATGAGATTTTGAAAAAAGCACTTAGATAGATAGTAGATTGTCCATGTATTTCAGTGCCTTTCTATTTTCCATCCTTACCTTATTTCTGTGCTCTAACTTGAAATTTGTACTCCAGTGCTAGTATATTAGTTAGCTTTCCATTGCTGGAACACAATACCTGATACCCACAATGTAAAGGAGGAAAGGTTTCATTCAGCTATGGTTTCTGAGCATTCAGTTCATGGTTGGCAGGTTTCACAGCAGGGACATCATGGTAGAGAGGTATCGCAGAGCAATGCTACTTAGTTCCTCACGGCCAGGAAGCAGAGCAGGGAACAGTGCTGGACAGGAAGGGGTGAGGAATCAGACATAGAACTCAAGGGTTTACCTCTGTGTTTCCCCATCCAGATAACCCAGTAGTGTGCTCCATTTTCCTTTGGTGGATCCCAAAGCCAATCAAATCAATATTCCAGGTTTATCACCAGAGCCAGTAACAGGAATGCTGCCATGCTCCCCTGAGACTCACTCCCACTTTCCTAATCTGATCCCATACTTCCCTGATGCTGACCATTATCTGCATCTTTACTGTATTAGTCAGTTTTTCATTGCTATAACAAAATACCCAAGGCTGGCTAACTTTTTAAATTAAAGAGCTCACTGTTTCAGAGATTCAACATCCAAGACTGGTGAGGGCCTAATGGCAGATGGCATCACACCATAGCAGGAGCATGTGAGCAAGTAATGATATCACCAGTTGGGAAACCAGATACTCAGAAGTCAGGCTCAGACTTTTATAACAACTCAATTGCTGGAAAATTTACTCCAAAAGACTAGTATTCTTTCCCTAGGACCTGAGTGTCTAAGGACCTCCTGTAGAGTAGACCCTATCACATAAAGGTCCAACATCTTCCCTATCACCACACCTGGAACCAAGCTCCTGGTACCTGAGGACCCTTGGGGACATTCGAGCCATATCCAAACTATAGCGTTTACCACCCTGCTACTTCTGCTCCCTTACTGTCCTGTGCTGTGTGCCGCTGGGACAAGCACCAATGTGGTTTTCCTTATTGCTTTCTCAGTGGTCAGTTGCTTGCCTGCCTGTCTTCTTGAAGAATGCTGTTCCTTCCGTGTGTGTGTGTGTGTGTGTGTGTGTGTTCTAATTTTGACACTGGACCTGAGAGATGTCTCTCTGTCCTAGTGGGGACTGCTGGCCTTTGGTAGCACAGCTGAGGATCTGCAGGAATGCCACCTGTGGGTTGCACCATCACAAAACTGGAGTCCTTTTGAGGGAAGGGTCCACCCAGGGAGCCCAGACAGCATGGCCAGAGTTATAATAATAGGAAGTCTGAGAGGTGCGACGATATGCTTCACAGGAAACCAAGTAAAGAGCTCTGAACTTAAGTGTATTCAGAGCAGGTGGTTCAGGCCTGAGGCCAAACAGCCCCACCAGAGGAGCCTTGGGACTGGGAAGCTGCCAGCTGGGAATGCCAATTATCATGCATGCTATTGTACTGGTTAGCGGAACATTCCTACTCAGTTGTATCCCAAAACCAACTTAGCGATTTCTAGATATGACTTTATCCCACAGGCTATTTTATGCTAAAAAGAGTGCATTAAAAAGCCCATTTGTTCTCCAAACTTGCATAGCCACGAATGGTTTTTCTGTTTTGAAGAATGGAGACAGTTTTATTAAAATTTAGCCTCCGATGGGTTTTACATTAAATTTTTAAAATCTAAGCCTTTGAAATTTTGAGAATAGTAGACATATTTTAGTAGAAACTTTACAAATGTGCTTTATTAATGACAGAAGTTGTTGTGGGCATAAGGTGCTGTTTGTAGATAGTGTTTCTAGTTGCAGATACAGAAACATTGTAGTTATCTGCATTTGACTAAGTTCTAGGTTCTGTGAAACTGGTTCTTTATGATGATTTAATCTCCAAAATTGTAGTCTGCTCTCTAAAAGTAGCAGCAACCATCTGAGCAATCTACCAAAATGCTTACGGTCCTAGTGATCCTAGTGTTATAGTTTGGATGGAGGGCGAAACAAAATGCTTCCATTTACCAAGGTCATTCCTCTTAATATCCTCCAGAATGTAGAACTATAAACCATGTGGCATCTCATCCCAATAGTTCCTCTGGCAAAATAAAGATATCACTTTTAATGATAAGATAGTATTCACTTTACTTGGAATTTTGCTTAATTAGAACTTTATTTATTTAAATCAGAACTTTAAAACTCAATGTAAATAATGGATGCTAAGGACAAGTTTAAAAAGCCAGTGTCGAAAGGTTATACACTGTATGATTATGTAATAGCCACCAAGTGGTGACGTTATAGTCATAGGGACTGGATCAGTGGCTGCCCAGGGTTGGAACGGGGTTGGGGGTGAGGGCATAAATTAAAGAGTGACACTGAGGATGCCTTTGTAGTTAAGAAACAGTTTTATACCCTGATTGTGGTGATGGTTATTGAATCTACAGATTTGGTAAAACTTCATAAAACTATAAACTGAGGGTGAGGGGAGAAAGGAGAAGAAAAAGTGTATATAAAGTTGTCTCTGAATTGGGTCTGCACCTGAGTTAATAATGTTCAGCAATAATCAATTTCCTAGTTTCAGTGATGTGTTTTGAATTTATATAAAATTATAGGGGGAATCTGGGTAAACAGGACCTGGGTATTGTACTATTTTTCCAATTTCTTGTGAGAAATTATTTCAAAAATAAAGATTATTTTAAAAAAATGATGGGAAGAAATTTGTGTATGAAGAATTTCTTTAAAAATTTTTAAAATACTGGGATGTAATTCTTCAGTACCTGTACGTGGCATAAATGCTTCAGAGGAAAAAAGAAAGTTTATAATAAGCTAAAAATCCAGAATGTTTCCTGTTATGATAGTTTCTTCTCTCACACCCATTGGTCCAATATTTATCACTCTCTCATGTTTCTTTATAATAGGTGAAAACTTTGCTTCTTTCTTTGTCTTCTATTCCTTGTACACTATATCACCTTTTTTTTTTATCCCCATAAAACTGAAATCTAGATCAGTATCTTCCATTTATAGTTTTACTCTAATCCCTGTTCTGATGCATCTGGAGAAACAATGGGGTGGTGGAGGAATCCCAAAGAGCAGAGGTAGTTGAGGAGAGCAGAGAAGTTCCCTTTATTTATACATTACTAAGGGTAAGCATTTTATTATCTGAATTATTATTTTGCATGGCAAGAAAGTGTCTGGATTCAAAAATAATACATAACCACAAATGAACGAAGGAGCTACAGGTTATTTCAGAATTTCTAGGTGTCTCTCTTTTAGAAATATTCTTTAAAGGCTGGGGGTGTAGCTCAGTGCCAGAGTGCTTTACAAAAGGCACTGGGTTTTGACACCAGCACTGGAGGGAATAAAGAAGAAGAAAGAAAAATAAATGTTCTTTAGAAGGCACCTGAGAAGGGCCTGGAATAAACAACATTCTCTGTAACACTGTCGTATAAGTGTTTATTCACAATTACTAATTGTCTCATTCTGTTACAAGACCTGTTGGTTCCCTGGGGAGTAAAAGTTGTTTAGGGATCAATGTTTTCCTGAATCTTTAAGTCAGTATGATATCAAATTTCAAGACAATAATCCATGTGATTTTTATTCTTTTTTTCTCAGTGTTGGGGAACTGAATCCAGGGCCTTGTGCATGACTTTTTTTTTTTTTTTTTTATGTGTGTAAAAGGAAAAAGAATGTGTTTGAATAAAATTTTCCTGTTTGATATTCAAGAATCATTCTACATTATTCAAGTATGTAAATGAACTTTGGAGTCTTGGAAATGATTTGATAAATTTAGTTTTCTTTATAATTTGGTCCACTTTAAACTTCTCCAAAGTCTTGGGCAGTTTTGAGGTCAAGGTAAAGACAGTAGGATTTGCAATGCCACCTTTGTGGAGTGTTTGTGTGGGAGAGAGAAAATGACCTGTTTTCTTAAATATGATATAAAAACTAAGTATCTGGACGCTAAGATGTACTGGCATATAATGTAAATTTGATGTTGTGGAGTAGCAATTGCAGCAGATAAATCATGAAATTAGTATTTATGAGACATTAATCAGACCTTTTCTAATGTCACTCTATGCTTGTATGTCTTCCCTGCCTTTCATTGATTTTGAAATACAGAAAAAAACATTGCCCTGGTTCTAATGTGCTTTAGAAAAATGAGTGCTAAAATACTCCTGGATGAAGTCTCTTATTGATTTATCAGATGAAGTCTCTGATAGCTTTGCTACTCCTTTCACAGTATTTCTCCAGACATTTTAAAGATGCCATAATGATCTTAAATATTTAAATTATCTGGAATGATGAGCTTGTGATTTCCAGAAGCAGATTCCTTGAAAGCAGCGATGACCGCAGTGTTCCAGTGCGAGGACGGCGCCTGACACCAGCGCTCCATGACCTTTCGTTGATTTGGTTTGGTAACTTGAAGTTGAGGAAAAGACTGTCTCTGGGTCAGACCGACCTTGGTCAGAATCCTGACTCTGTTATGCAGCGACCTGGGACAAGTTACTTCCCTGCCCGGAGCCGCAGTGTCCTTGTGTGTGAGAGGCTGCTGGACCACCTGAGGCAGTGCACAGACCTTGGGATGTACTCAGTGTTTAAGAAATGAGCCTTCCCTCATTAATCCATGCCCCTCCCATTCTTTTTCTCTTAGAAATTTCTGCTTCTCTGAATGTGATTCATTCAAAAGGAAGCATTTTCTGATAAGACTTTTAATGATTTCTAAGAAGAGTCTATGAGAAGAATTCATGGGAAGAGGGGAGAATTCCTCTCTATATTTCTTAGCTTTACAAACCCTGAACCAGCCATCAGCATTGATGCCAACAAAAATGAAAATCATCATTTTTTACATTTTCACTGATCTTCACATTCACTGCTTTCAGACAAGAGTGGATGTTTGCACTGGGATGTTTTGTTATTGTTGTTCTAGTTCATTTCCCATACATCAAGTAGATTGATACATAACTTTCTTAGATATCTAAGATGTCCCCAGGGGCTAAAAATGCATATTTTTTCTTTTTTGAAATTTCATGGCTGATATATAAAATTTCATCAGCCAGTAATTTCCAAATTTTCTAGCATTTGAGATTGATTATAATTCTATTACTCTGTTGCGGTAAACCTCAAATTCCTCATTTGCTTTAACTAATGATGTGATCAATTATTAGTTACCTACTTTGTGCATTCTAGTGCTGTGAAGGATCAATAAAAAAAGGCAAGCAGCTGAGGACGTGATCCTATTCTCAGGGAGAAAAGAAAAGCAATGAATAATTTAAAATATATTTATTGTATTTTGTGTGTTTATAAAATTGCCTGCATAAATGCAGGTGCTAAGTAAGTGGCTATTATTACAGTTATGTTTGTTATTAAACTGGAGAAATCTTGTATGCAGTAGTCCCCTCTCATCTACAGTTTTACCTTCTATGATTTCAGTTACTATAACCCAAAAATATTACCTGGAAAATCTAGTGACAAACAGAGGCCTTCTTCACATTAGTTTCATAGCAATATATTGTTATAATTAGTCTATTTTATTATTTATTGCTGCTAATTTCTTATAATATATGCTTAATTTACAGATTAAACTTTGTCACAGGTATGTATGCATAGAAAAAAAAACACAGCATATACAGACTTCAATACTATCCATAGTTTCAGCCATGCCACGGATAAAAGGGAACAATAGTACAGTATAGAAGTAGGACAATTGTTAGAGAATATAGGCATGTGTATGGCATTGTAGTGGAGGCTCTGCACATCATTTTGGAGCATTAGAATCATCATGAATAGTCTGCTTACATCATAGGCTACCCAGCAAGGTGGAAACTGCCAACAAAGGCTGAAAAGCTGTGCCCTCTCAGGAAGATCCAGAGATGAAAATTATCATGCCTGTAGAGTGTAGAAAATTCCATTCTGATATGGGTCAGTAGTACTATACAAAGGGACTATCCCCATGGGATGGGATGGGAAGAATGATTCTCTGCAAAGCTAGTGAGAAAATGTTAGGTCAGAGAACCTTTTAAGTACAAGTGCTGGCACAAGGGTGATGTTCCTTGGCTGTAGGACATGCTGGGAAGTGGGAGAAAAAAGGGTAAGGTTGAAGCTGGCTTGGATTGGAGTGATAATAAGTTGACAGGGAAAAAAGGGTTGATCCCCCTCCCTTCCAGAGAGGGCCTATAAATCCAAATCATCTGGTCTAAGAAGTGACAACATGATCTAATCTAGTATTTCCCTAAATGTTAAAAAGTACATGGGGTCATTTAGGATACTGGTTAGAAATCCATGGCCAGACCCTATCCCAGATCTTTCATAGCCAACTCTTTAGGAGAGTGACTCAGGGGTCTGCGTTTTGTCAGGTGCTACTGATGACTTTTTGTGACTATGCACATTTGAGAAGCACTGCTTTCAATAACCCAATCTGATATCAGAATTCAAGTTCTTTCAATCATGAAGCAGGACAAGACACGGATGCAAAGGCTTTTTGGAGTATAAATAGCATACCAGGAAAGGATCCTTGACCAAGATGCAGACTTGAGGACCTTCACATTTTAGATGTGGGAATCAGGTCTTAGGTGAAGGGAAACAGTGTCAGGCAAGGCTCCAGTGCTTGTAGGAAACCAGAAGACATCCTGGGAGTCACATTATCAGTCCTTGGGCCACCAATGAATGTGGTGGTAAAAGTGTCCTAGACCTCTGGATGCAAATAAGAGAGGCTCATGCAGTGTTCCTGTGTTGCTGACTGTGGGAGCCATAAGGTTGTCTGCACCCTTGTAAGGGTCAGGTGGTATCTCTTGAAAAAGATATGTGACTCAGTTGCAGCTACTGCAGGAATAAAAAGGTCTTCAGGTCACCAGAGTTCATCAAGTAGGGAGTGGTGAGGAGATCCTAGTTTCTCTCAAGGGTTCACTTGTTTGGGATGTAAAAGGGCTTGATGTCATTTCATCTTCATGTGCTTGCATCCAGGAGGCTGATGGCAGGAGTAGTCCTGTGCTGGGTCTCTTCAAGGAGGAGAATCTCAGTGGCCTTGAGTAGGGAGATGAAGCCCAGGAGACCTTTCCAAGGGTCCTAATCCCCTGTATTCTGGAAGGATGTTGTGGGTGGTCCTTACTCTCAGGTGAGGCTGGAGTGCCAAGTGGGGTGGGCCTGAGATGTAAGGAAATAAATAATAGGTTCCGTTGGGCTGAAAGTAATAGAGCAGGAAGTGATGCGTTGTATCTTCGATCATAGAATGAACAACAGAAAACACAGTCACCTTTAAACAATTCAAATGATACCTGGTGTAGCCTTCTAAATTGTATTATATTTGTTTTCTCTCTCAACAGAGATCTCCCATTTTTCTCAACATGGCCAAAAGAAATGATAGGCTTTCTGGTTCATTATTTCTTACACAGATATTACAGGTTACATTATTATATTTTGTACTTTGCATTTCTCTTTTAGAATCATTATGAAGTAATGTATTAGCAAAATGCATTAAATAATTTAGAAGGCATTACTTTCTTCCCCTTCTAGGATCTCCCCTGCAACCACCCCTCCTTCTCCTCCATCCTTGTGACTCCTCAGCCTTCGAACCCCCACAGCATCTTTGCTTGTAGTTCCTTCATAGTCCTTGCTATGGACGGTATTCCTTTTTCCCTTCAACAACATGTGATTTACCCCTTTGTAGGATTTGTCGGGCAATAGTATTTTCTTCCTTGTGTTTGTGTTTTTCATTAAAGAAATTTTTCTTTCTAACTCCATGAATACCTTGGTGGCTCCTCGCTGATCCTTTTTCAGGTTTTATGGGCTTTTATGCCAAGATGACAAAGTCACATCATTATGCTGGGGAGACAGGATACTTCTCAATATTTTTTGAGAAACTTCCAGCTTGTGTATACCTAATACATAATATCCAGTAAAATGAGTCCCTGGCAGATTTCTCATGAAGTCATAGCTGCCTCTGTAAAAGAAACCTCATTTTTATTTTGTTGACTCTACATTGGTTAAAGGGCAGTAAATAAGATAAGGAAATAATCATCATTTTCCAAATGTAGTGAGAACAACCAATGGCACCGGCTGATAAGCATTTATGGCTCCAAGCAAACCATCGCTGGGATGTTAGGACACTGCTAATATGTAGAAATGTAGCTTCTTGTCGTGGTTGCATAAAAAGCTACAGATTCCCCCAAATTACTATCTCAGTTCAATATTTTGACCAAAATAATTATAGAGAAAGTCCCTTCTAACCCATTTTTAAGGCAAAGAATTTGCATTAGGGAAGTTGAAAAAATCACAAGTATATTAACCCTAATTTTCAATTTTTGCTTTTATGTATAAAACAAGAATAAGAAAAACTTTAAGCTGCAGTGTAATGTTCAGTCTAATTGGTCTTTTAAAATAGTATTTTGTATAGTAGCAACTATCTCAGATAATAACTAGTAATTAGAATTTTTTCTCACAGGACTTATTTTTTCAAAAATGCTAGATTTTTGCTGCTGTATTTTCAAAATTCAAATAAGTTACTAATTCAGGATCATGGTTTTTAGTGCTTCTCTATGAATTAGAGTTTTACTCTGAGGAAATTCTAAGTGTTAATTTCCTGGGACTTTATTTTCCTGTTATATAATACAGTTACTACTGGGAATTAAATTCTTTAATTCCTGGAAATGGAGTGGTGGGGGCATTGGAAAGAGGATATTGGATCCTGTTTCTGAAAAGAACCAGATGTATGCACACATGTCTAGCAGGAGTTTGGCCGTCAACAACTCTGGGCTTTTTGTGGGGGGGGGAGTTGCATCTGGTATGCAACATGGCAGAAGGTTTCCAAACCAACCAGGTGTTCACATGGCATTCTAATAATTCTGCATCTCTGCTATTGCAAGAGCACTCTTCTGGGCTACATTTCATGAAGAAGGATTGATGGCAGCTACAAGGACTCTTGACATCAGCATGCTCTGCCTCCAAATCTCAGAAATGCATAGTGATAGGTGGTGTGGGTGAGTGCTCAGCCATCTCAGCACCATGACCTGTGCTGTTTCCACTGCTCGCTGCTTTGATTCACGTTGCTTGTGTGGGGATCTCTCCCCCAACTGACTTGTAGACAGGGTTAGCATCTTACTCATTTTCATAGTCCTAAATGCTTACCATATAGTACCTTGTACTGAAGTTTGTGCCTAAATTGGGAATACAATTAGAATATAAGGCATGCCCAGCAGCAGTCATGCAAGCTTGGAGGAGAACCAACAAGCTAACCCTTTCCTGTTAGCCAGAGGCAGTGGTGGGCTGGGAGGAGAACAAAGGAACAAACCCCTTCCTGTGAGCTAGTGGCAGTCCTGGGTTGGGAGGGAAAACAAGAGGCCAACCCCTTCCTATGAGCCAGTGGCAGTCATAGGCTGGGAGAAGAAGTAAGAGGCCAACTCCTTCTTGTGAGCCAGCCAGCACATATGCTGGGAGACAAGAAGAGCCGAGCCCCTCTTCCCCCAGTAAGCAACTGGCTGATTTGGAGAAACACAGTCTGAGATGACAACTACTAAAGTGAAAAAACAACTTAATGCTTGTATTGTTTGACTGACTTTGCAGGCCTAAAGCTGGTAGTCTGAACATTTATTTAGAGGATAACAATATGCAATATAGAAACTATGGGGGATTTCCTTCTGAAGATGGTAGTCATTCTAATTCCCTATTATCTAGTTTTAAAGTCCTGTATCATTTTGTTTTGAAGACCTGTATCACTTTCATTGTTTTGTTTTAATTGGTTTTATCTGTCCTGTTTTGTTTGATTTTATTATATCTGATGATATGGGCAGCTATTTTGAAGATAACAAAGAGACGTTATGGTAGCCATTCTTGATTTCTGTTATCTTGTTTTGAAGTCCTGTATCACTTTCACTGTTTTTTTTTTTTTTTTTTTGGTTGGCTTTATTCTGTTTTATTTTGTTTGGTTTTATTCCCTTTAAAATAAAAAATAAATAAATAAAAAATATTTTGAGATTAAAATAAAGAAAGAACATAAGGCATTGCTGATTTTATTCTTTGTCCTTTTTTCTCTATAGGTTGAAAGTAAAATTCATTGCTTATATTTAGGAGAATAACTTTGTTTCCCATGGCAGTACAGATTCATTTGTCAAATTAGCTATTTGTCCTTGGATTAGCTTTGAGGCCATGGATGGTGAATATCGTGAAAGACTTCAAGAAGGAGTCAGAAGCCGCAGAGGCACTCAAAGAAAGGGAATATATATTCTGCACCAAAATCGAGTTCATCTACTTAATAATCTTACCTCAAACTATTCTGCTCACAGCACTGTATATTTGCTTAAATGATATCTGGTAGTTGTCTCCTACACATTTTTAAAATAATTTCTTCAATATCGCCAATTAGAACCCACATAAAATATAGCCTCACTTTTCAAGACTACTATTGGTTACTCCCTTCCCTATATCAAATCTACAACGCTGGCACACAGATGTTCAAGATTTACTTGTGAGCACACTCAGGTACTGTCTCTACCTTGTTCATTTTATCAGCACACAGAAAACTCAGCTCAAGGTAAGATAAACATATTGAATTTGATGTCTCATTAAAATCTTGCTCTTAGGTACTTTTCTCTTTAAAGTATTGAAGATCATTTTTCAAAGAGATGCAGAATAATGAGGCAGTAATATATCTTTAGACTTTTCTCACCAAAGAGACATTTATAATTTCTGTGTTCATTTCTTTAATGTCTGAAGTTTTTCCTGGTCTTAGATGTCTGACAACCACTCTTTCAGGAAGTTTCTAGAATGAGAAAGGCATTCTTTTCCTTGGATAGACAGTAGTATAGCAAGCAGGACAAGATAATGACAAGGCTCTTTCTTGATTGTACTTAATAACACTTGAGTGTACCTAATTTATATCCGCAATCTTTTGTTAAACAGCTATACTGTGCTGGATTTGAGACACAATCATAAGTAAAATCAGTCATATAAAGAAAAGAGTCTTTAATTTCCAATGGCAAAGAGAATCATTATCTTGAGATACTTCCATAGAGTATAAATTGATTTAATATTTCCAAATGACATTTGTGTGTTTTTAAAATTAATTCAGCATTGTAAATATGGAATGGGTTGGCCTTGTTCTTTCAGGATATCATACTTCTGTGATGAGACCTCATCTGTGAACATCTAACTGCTTCTATACTTGCATGTCCTTAGTAACAAATTACTGAAGGAAATGCTTAATAACAACAAACACACAGAGAGTTGTACTTGATATCTAGTGGGGCATGAAGGCAGCCTGGTACCATGCCTTCAGGTCCCACTAGATCACATATTCTTTCAGACGGGGACCTAACCATTATATGACCCTGCTCTTAAGTGTGTCTCATCGGCTCTTCTTAAAATGAGTGACTCCCAGCCCAAACAAGGCTTTCTGTCTTCCAGGCAACATTAACTACATCGTTTTAACCTATTGGCTGCTTCAATGCTTACTGAGTACCTTCTGCATGGTGCTTTTGCTCTCTGCTTATAGTGCTATGCTTTTGCCCAAGGCACTGCCCTACCTTTTTCAAAGTCAGAGTTTTAATAGTTGTTCCTCCCCATATTCTAAATGTATTTGAGATCTTCCTGTGTACTTGGACTAAGTAATGTAGGCTGTCTTTGATTTAATTGGATTTGGAATGTCTTACTAGAATGACTAATGAAAGTTATAAGCATTTAAAATTAGAATTACTCTAATAAGGACAAAAGAGTTGCTTCCTAAATTGATTAATTAATATGTCATTTATTAACTACTATTAAACCCTTGTTATGTAAATAGAATAGAAAAGTTAAATTAAAAGATGGCTGATTTCCTAGAGGACATGAAATTGTGATTTTAAGCATCTTAATTGATTTAATAGACAAGCACAGCACTGTGAACTGCAGGTAGAGCATTATAGGGGTAGGAAATTGTGGAGATTGTCTTCCAAAGAATGACTGTGTTCTATTTTACTCTAGCTCAGTGGTTATTCACTTTTTCTTGAATGAAAATATGACACTCAGTCACCTAATGTTTACTGAGTATCTCTTCCATATAAAGCATTGTGCTGGGAGATGAGGACTTCTCTGAACAAAAATAGATCCCTTTGAGAATTTTATGAAAACTAGAGAATTCTTCCAAAACTAGAAGAAAATGCATACACTCATATTCACACCAGTTTTTGCACAATAACTCTTAAGAGTCAACCCCTAATATTTATCCATAGAGATTCCTACGTCTGAGAACCCAACTTTATTTATTTTTTTTATTTTAAAGAGAGTAAAACAGAACAATAAAATGAAACAAACCAAACAATGAGAATGACATTGGATTTCAAAAACAAGACAGTAGAAAATAAAAAATAGTTACTATATTGGATATTATTATCCTCTAAATAGTTGTTCAGACTACCAGATATAGGCATGCAAAGTTCTTCAAACAATGTAAGTAATAAGTTGTTTCTTTACTTTGGTTGCTATCATTTCAGAAATTTCAGGTGTATGGCTTCTAATTTCTTTTGTGTTTATGTCTCCTGGACTTGTTCTGGGTGGGCTGGAGGTCTGGATTGCACCTTGCTCCTTTGTCTTGACATTTTCCTGTGTTTCTCTGAATCAGCCAGTTACTGAGTCCTGGATACTTCTTGCACTGGCTACCCACCCCACAGTGCAGGGGATTGGGCTAGAAACCTGAGTTCCTCTGATCCAAGGTTCCTGGGGTGGCAGAAAGGTGCAGGTGGCAGCTCACTGATCCTCCCCCAATGGCAGTGGGGCCTTGGGGCATGACTTCTCCTCCTCCAGGGCCACCTAAAAACCCAACTTTAAGACCCTCTACTCTACTAAAGTTATTTAAACAAGGAATGATGTGTATGACTTAGACTAGTCATTTAACCTCCCTAGGATTCTGGTTCTTTGTTAAATGAAGGTGTGAGTGAAAGCTTTCTAAGAATCAGTGAGTCTGCGGATAAGTGTTGTAACTATGTCTGTCTGTATATATCTATTAGAGACATCTGCAGGAGGTTCCTAATTGCCTGCCCAGTTATGGAGCTTAGCAGGAAAGGGAAAAAAAAAAGAGCAATAGACAAGAATTGCAAAAGATAGGGCTCTGGAATGATCCATGTCCTTTGGGAACAAAGACTGTGTCTCAAGCTAGTCACCATTTTATTAGCCTGTGCAGGGGGAGGGTGCTTTTCCTGAAACAGCATAGAAGTGGTGGTAGAATGGGCAAGTTTAACATCATAAAGGAAACAAGCCAAGATCCAGTCCCACACCTGGGTGCTAATCTCATTGAGGGAAGAAGAGGAATTTTTGCATTCCAAAACCAGCCCACAAGGTAGGCAGGTTGAGGAAGCCTAGAACAGATAGTATATTAATTTATAATTAGTGGTCCTCAGCATATATCATATGTCTGTCTGTTGCCTGTATTTGTTTTGAGGGAGTGAGGTGTTAGAAAAAATAGCACAAAACAGAACATCACAAAATGGAACAAGAATTAGAAACCTGGCATGGTGGTGCATGGCTGTAATCCCAGCATTCTGGAAGCTGAGGTAGAAGGATTGCCATGTATTTGAGGCCAGCCTGGGATACAAAATGAGTTCAAGGCCAGCCTAAACTATGTAGTGAGACCCTATCTCAAAAAACCCAAAATAATAATAATAATAATATGGTGTGTGAGTGTCAGAACTTGGCTCCAGAATTCCTGACCTCTCCCTCACAACTATTTCTACAACATCACAGTGTGCATAAAGATTTATCCCCCACTAATGCCCACATAGTGGGTTATGTTAGATTAATAACTAGCTTTTGAACTGATGTTAAATCTCAATTGTTTTCTTAGTAAATTGAAAAAGGTTGTCTTTAATTATATGTGTTACTAATAAAAATTTTTATAAAGTTAGCTCTTTAGTATAAAAGATATTATCAGAGTTATCTAGTGAATCCAGAAGACTTTACTAGTGGCAAGAACCTGAGTGTTATGCATTGAAATGTGTTCTGCCAGAATTCATATATTGTAGGTAACCAAGTTGTCATTACATCATTTGGGTGGAACCTAGTCCAATATGTTTGGTATCAAATAGGGAAATTTAGGACTAGAGATGCACACAGGGAGAGTTCTGTGTGAACGAACATCAAGGCAGAGATCTGGATCACACTTCTGTGAGCTGAGAGACACCAAGGACTGCAAACCAGGAGCCAGGGGCAAAGCTTGGAGCAGATTCTCACAGCTCTCAGAAGAAATGTCAACCCTCCAGGCACGTAGATTTTTAACTTCCAGCCTTTTGAATTCTGAGACACACATACCAGTTGTTAAAGTCATCCACTTTATAGCGGTTTGTCACAATATATCTACCAAACCAGTCTATAGCCATGATCCGCATTTCAGCTACCAACAGAATCTGCCTATGCTAGGGAACCTGTAAGATTATGATGGAGATGGAAAATTCCTATTACGGGGTGAGGTAGTAGCCATCATAACATTGTAGCACAAAATGTTACTAACGTGTTTGTGCTATGCTGGTGTAAAAAGCCTACCTGGCTGGCAGTTGTATAAAAATACAGTATATATAATTATATGGAGTACATAACACTTGATAATGATTATTGGTTTAGGTATATACTATAGCATACATTTTATTATTATTTCATAGTTTCTGCCTTCTATGTACTAACATACTATAAAACAATGTGCCACGTTATACCTACACAGCCTCACACGTCCCATGTTTACCATGTCTCTCAACTGCATCAAGAGGCCACATCGAGTGACTGACCAGTGCCATCTAGGCTTGTGCAAGTGTACTCTATGATGTTTGCCCAGTGATAAAATCAACTAATGGAACATTTCTCAGAATGACATATGGCTGTACCTCAGAAGTTCACATGCCCTGTCTGGACTTCTGTTTTTTCATGTTTTGCATGTGGGATAAACCAGACAAGTTACTTTTTAGATGGCCTTCAAGTAGCTCTTCAGGATACAGAAAACTGTGAAGCAAAAATAATTGTTTGAAGGAGTGAGCAAAAAAAAAAAAAAAACCATATATGTCACACCTATGTATGTATAGAAAGTTGTTCTAAACCAACAGTCCCCAGACCAGGGCCACAGACCAGGTCTATGGAATGCAAAGAACTGGGCTACAGAGCAGTATTTATAGCTGCTCCCCATGCCTCCCATTACTGTTGGAGCTCTGTCTCTTGGCAGATGGAAAAGAGGAGCATTAGATTCTGATAGGAGCTCAAACCCTACAACGAACTGCACATACAAAAGGTCTAGGTTGTGTGCTACACACACACACACACACACACACACACACTCTGCATCTGTGGAAAACCGTCTTCCAGAAAACTGATGCCTAGTGACAAAAAAATTAAGGACCATTTTCTAGACTCCCCTCACCTTCTCCTCTATGACAGCTAAGCCTGCTTCCCCAGAAACTGTCCCCTAAGTTTGTTTTCTTGATAGAAAAAAATTACCATGGCATTCTGTGAAAAAGTAAGGTAGGTACCAGTGTGCATGGCTTACTTCTCTTGTATTAAAAAATGGAGATGATAAAAACAACGCACAATAGTAGCTATTAGTGAGGAAGTGAAGAAATTGGAACACATAAAACATACAAGCATTGCTGGTGGGAATGTAGAATGATTCAGGACTTTTGGAAAAATAGACCAGCAGTCTCAAAAAAAAAAAAAAATAAAATAAACATAGGACCAGCAATTGCACTCTTAGACCTATGCCAAGAGAATAAAAAATACTTGGTCACACAAAATCTTGTACATGACTGCCCTTGGCAGTATTGTTCATAATAGAAGAAAGAAAGAAGAAGAAAAAAAAGAAACAACTCAATTGTCTACCTGCTGATGAATGGAAGAAATGTAGTATCCATACACTGAAGTATCCAGCCATAGAGAGAAATGAAGTATTGAACTTGGTACAACACAGATGAAATTTGAAAACATTATGCTAAGTGAAAGAGGCCAGTCACAAAGGGATTTCTACTGTATGATTCCATGTATGTGAAGTGCACAGAAGATGTAGCTTGATAGCCAGAAATTATCTCAATCGTTGCTTAGGAATAGGAGGATGACAAGGCAGTTGAGAGGAACAGACATGTTTGAATAATGATGAATAAAATGGTCCTTTAATTAGATAGCGGTGATGGTTGTGCAACTATGAATATAGTAAAAACTATTTAATTATATACTTTAAAAGGGTGGGTTCATACTATGTTAATTCTATTTCAACCTTAGAAAACTTTTGGGTAGAGAATAAAATATGTTTTAAGAAGTGGCAGAGAATTCCTACTTTTTTGGCTCTGTGCAAAGAAACTCTGTAAAGCACTTAACGCTGATGACCTAGACCGGGAGGAACTTCCAAGGGAGAAGGAACTGGGCACACAAGGGACAAGTAAGGAAGAGATTTTCCTAGAAACACAAAATTTATTATCATTTATGCATTTTATCATTTTGTATTTAAAAAGGAATCATGTAAATGCATTTGTTTTTTAAAAATTAAGTAAGAATAAAATTAGTTAAACCTAAGTATGTTCCATGAGTTTTATTATAGTTTAGTAATGTTGATGTTTCCACCCTAAGTATGAGAGACTGAGTTCATATATTTAATTTTGAGTTTTAAGATGATTGGTTAATTTATCATTGGAATATATATTGTTGGATAGTATTAGATTTCTTTTTCTATTTACGATGTTATGCCTGCTGGATAATCGTTTTATTTTGGGCCTAATTGTTATTTTTTCTAGAATTGTTTGGTTTACATATAGCTCTCCATATTTATTCTTCTCTGCATACAATAAATATGTATATCTTATATACATATAAGTCACCATATGATCAGTGAAACAAAATGCCCACGTATAATAATATTCATACTATATTTTTCACGGCTCTTCAGAGAAACAGAACCCATAGGAAGGGTGTGTGTGTGTGTGTGTGTGTGTACACACACAAATGTTTATTTATTTTAAGGGATTGCTTTACACAATTTTGGAGGCTAAAATGTCCTGTTATTAGGTGCCTGCAAGCTGGAGACTCAGGAAGGCTGGTGTTGTAGCTCAAATCCAAGTTTGGAGGCCTGGGAACCAGGAAAAGCGATGCCATGAGTTTTAGTGCAGCCCAAAGGCCTAATGATCAGAGAGCTGATGGTAAACTCCTGTCTGAATGCAGGAGAGATTGCTTTTCCTGCTCAAAAGTCAGGGAAAGAGAGGGAGAATTGTCCTTTCCTCTACTATTTTTATCTACACAGGCACTCATTGGATTAGATGATACCCAGGCGCACTGGGGAGGACACTGCTTTACCCAGCTCACAAATTCCATTGCTAATCTCATCCAGAAACACTCTTATGACCAGTCAAGTTGTTACCTAAAATTGATCTTCACATGTTTTCACAGAAATCCGTAAATCAGTAAAAATTAACCATTTCCTCTTTCATTTCAACTAAATGTTTGATAAGCGGTAGTTTGCAATGAATTGGTTGTTCATGCAATCGATCTTTAAAAATTAACTTTAAAAGTAAAATAAAATAGAAATAATTCATCATACATAATAAAGGTAAGTAGTATTTTATGTAACATCTGATACATATATATATATATATATATGTGTGTATATACTGAATTACAATATATGTATATATACTGAATACACTGTATTTTACCTGAGTCATGGTCTAAAATGTTCAAAAGTCACAGCTTTCTGTTAACTTTTTTTTTTAGTATTATTATAAATTTGTCTTTTACAGACTTACTTTTAGTCCACTATTAACCAAATAACAAATAATTATTATTACTTGTGCTGGTAAAAACTAACTAGTATTACTCACATTGTTATAATTAATAATGATTATTATTTTTAGTGATACTCAAATTGTGACATCTTGGTCAATAGATGCTTTAGATTTACTCCTGAGATCCAGGCGTAGTGGCACACACTTGTAACCCCAGTATTTGGGTGACTGAGGCAGGAAGGTCGCTATGAGTTCAAGGCCAGGCTAAACTACATAGTGAAACTGTGTCTAAAAAATTAAAAATAAATAAATAAATAGGCTCCTGTGAGATTCATCAGTGTTCTGCACCTCAGGAGTTTGTTCTCTATGATTGCTAAATGTATTTTATTATATCAGTATAATAACTTGTTTCTCCATTTTACTTTTGATGGAACTCTGTGTTATTTCTCTTTTGATGCAATTATTAATAAAGCTGCAACTATTGTTTCTGTCTATCTCTGGGGGACATACGCTTTTTTTTGAGACAGTGTCTAACTATGTAGTTCAGGCTGGACTTGAACTCACTCTATGGAGCCCAAGCTGGCCTCGAATTTGAAGCAGTCCTCCTGCCTCGGCTCATGACACAAGCATTTATTGCTCTGGAGTATATACATAAAAATTAGGAATGGATTTCTTGAGCCAATCAGATGTTTAACTTGTTCAGTGTGGTTAGACAGTTTTATACTCCCACTAGCAATGTATGAAAATTCGTGTTGCTCCAAATTCTTGCCAACATCTGGCATAATCAGTCTGATCATTTTACCTACTCTGAGGGGTATGGAGCCACACAGCTCAACGAAGTTTTAATTTGCATTTCCTGATGACTAATGACTTGAG
>RJWM01027670.1:0-26427 GCA_004363535.1 Dasyprocta punctata | reverse complement strand
GAGTGTACACTGGTGCAACCACTGTGGAAATCAGTGTGGAGATTCCTTAAAAAGCTAGGATTAGAAGTCCCATTTGACCTAGTTATTCCCCTTCTGGATATTTTTCAGAAGAATTGAAACATCATACTACAACAATATATGTACACTCATGTGTATAGCAGCATCAGTTGTAATAGGCAAGTCTTGGAAACAACCCAAATGCCCATCAACCACAGAATGGATAAAAAAGACGTGGTATTCTTATGCAATGGAGTACTACTCAGCTATAAAGAAAGATTAACTTGAGGCTTTTATAGGTAAATGGATGCAACTAGAGGCCATACTTATAAGTGAAATAAATCAGACTCACATGTGTAAACATCATATTGTCTCCCTAGTGTAAAAACCTGAAAGAGTAAATAAGATCCAAAAGGTAAAATAGATATTGTGAAAGGGAAAGAAACAGCTCAAAAGGAAAGAACAACTTGGATGCAGGAAAGGAGAAGATAGCTAAGGTAGCTAAGATAATTGTACTACACAAGATAGCTAACATAATTGTACTACTCATTCTATAGTTCATTGCAAGGTACAGTTTAGTGCTTATATTGTATGATCAATTTTGCATGCCTGTATCTTGTAATCTGAGCAACTATTTTGAAGATAGCAATATGAAATATAATAACCATTGTTAATTTCCTATCATCTTGTTTTGAAATTCTGTATTGTTTTTATTGGGAGTTTTTTTTAAATTATTATTCTCTTTAAAAGAAAGCAAAGTACTGCTGAATGCTTTAACCTGGCTGGGGTAAGGCCCTGCTAAGGGAAATCAAGCCCAACTTTCCTTTGGTCATCCAGCAGGGCTGCAATTGTTGAGCAGTCTCCAAGGCCAATGGTAAGTGCATGGGTGACTTTCCTCTGATGCTGGAATGGAGCAGAGTCTGACATGCTTTGAGCACAGTTGCAGTGGTGCCCACTCCCACTCTGCTGAATCCTGTTTGGGGAGTTAACATGGATTATTTTGTTAATCTTCTGAATCACTTATTAATTCTTTTAGGCTTTGAAACACCAACAAATCTAGTCACAGAAGATGGGTGCAGCTCCACCTCACCTGTCCCCAGCACAGGCAAGTAACATAGAAAACAGTCCCTGGAATAGCCTGTGGAAGAACTGAGTTATTAATTTACATACTGGAGTTTTGAAATAATGCTGGATTAGAAGTCAGAAGACCCCTCCCTACTAGTAAATCCCTGAGTACACTGAAATTCCTTAGTAACTCCCTCATATCAGGGTTCTTTTTATTTTTAAACCAACCAGACCCTCATTTATACCTTAGACACATCCATACTAAACTATATGTAGCTAAAGGAAAACATACTGTTACCTCATGTTTCTCTTGTGGTTTTCTTCTGCTCACCTAAAGGCTATTTTTTTTCTTATGTTCTCCCTCTGAATCTTTATTTTTCCTCCAAAATGAAATTTTGAAGTCAACTCTTACTTACAAATTGCTTCAATAAGTCAGAAATAAGTGCCACTACGTCTCATGCTCCTATTCCATCATTTTTTGGTTTTTTGTTTGTTTGTTTGTTTGCTTTAGTTTTTTTTTTAACTAGATAAATTGTCTTTAATGTCCAACTACCTATAAAAATCTTGGCACCATTACTTACAAAAACCTAGTCAAGAACTATTATATAGTTCCATATTTATCTATCTATTGATCAATCAATTGATTAATAGATACACTTTTTTGTAGTACAGGGTGGGGCACTCAGAGCCTTTTGACCCAGGATCAAATTGCTAAGGCTGGCCTTGCACTTGCAATCCTCTTGCCTCAGCCTCAGTGAGTGCTGAGATTATAAACTTACGTCATTTTGCCTGCCTTAACGTAAATCTTTAGAATGAATAAGAGAAGTTTCAGTTATGAGCATTATTTTTAATGAATTTGTTGTATGGTCTTGAGAAGGCTTCTTCTTTTTGCTAGAAATAAATATCTCCATCTTTCCATGGGCATGAACTTGATCTCAACATTCTTTCTATACAAGTCACTAGAGCTATTCATAAATATTCTGACTTTCCCCTTACCAGGTCCATATTAGGAAGGAGAATGACCTAGTTATGTGACATTTTGGGAATGACAGGACCCTTCCCGATGTGAGACTGCAGTACCCACTCCTTTCTACCCCCGCCCTCACTCTCTTGTGGTGAATAGAAGGGGATATCAAGACAGAGCCATGAACCATGATGGCCTATGCTGGACGAAGTGTGAGTGGAATGCTTTGTTATGTCTTGTTTTGGGGTTGCTTGTTACCACAATATGGCATAACCATTCCTGACTAAGTTTTAATACTTATATTGCATGATCGTGTTTTATTGAAGAAAAGATACATACTTTAATAGCAAGTTTAATGCCAGGCCCCAAAAAATAGTTTCCAAAAATCGATTATATTAGTATGTTTCATATAAGGGTTATTTTAAAGCTATCAACAACACTCACAGCATAAATGTGCTTCTATTTAATGTCAGTAAGCAATTACTATAAAATAAAAAGACTTTAAAATTAGTTTTATAAAAACCATAAAGAGAAATGGAGTAAAATAGGAACCATTTTTCTCTTCTGCATTTAATTTATATCCAGAAAAGCTGGTTCAGTTTCCATATTTTGGAAAACAGTATTGCACATGGACTCAATTTTACTAAAAATGTAGGGTTTGTGTATATTATTTTCCAAGTCATTCTTTTTTCCATGAAATATGGGTAATTTTTCCATTTTTGACTGCAATACATTTTCACTATTTAATGGGTTACATGGTAATGTTTTAAAATTAACAAAATTTTGAAAATATATTTTTCAGCATTGAAACTATCATCAAAAGACCAATGTCAAAAAATCCTAAAGAAAAGAAATTAAAAATATTCAGGCATCCATATGTTTCTGATTTTAGAGGTCACTCACTGAAAAAAAAGAAGAAGAAAAAGATCACTTCTATTTTTTCAATTTTATTTAAAAATGTATAAATATCTAATGGATTTTCAATCTATTGGAATTTTATTTGAAAAATAAGAAAATATTTTAGGGGAAGAGTCTGTATTGGCTTCTTAAAGAATTACATCTTCGCTTGCCATCAGTTGTAAAACTTTTTTTTTTTTTCTGACTTAGTCTCTATACGACCAAGCATGAAATTAGTACATATTAGAATTTGACTGTCAATACTTATACAAGACTTACACACTTCAGATCCTGGCTTTTCTTCAGGCTTAAAGGACTCCTGCTTATCATTTTAAAATCTGAATCACATTATTCTTTCACATAACAAGTTTTAAGGTATCCAAGACCACTGAATAGATTCTTGATCTAGTAAATTGAGTGCAAAATCCCAAAAGTCTGCCATCAGTTGGGTATCCTTGGAGAATCACTCACAATCACTTTCTTGACATCTCAAGATCTGTGTTTGCAAATGTGAGCCCTGGTCATTATCTGCCTCATACATGTGTTATCAGAGATAAATGGGATACAATATTTGATTTCAGAACTACAATTTGCATCTAGGCATTTTGCTTTTTTCCTTAGTGGTCTCAGTTTTTACTGTCTTACATAAAGGAAGGATTGCATAACGTGGGTTTCATCAATGACTGAATCAAAAGGGTCAAAAGTAGATCAATGACTAGATACAGAAGTTTTCCCAATACCTGGTATATTGGATACATTCTGCAAATGATGATAAATGATATTTCATGATACATTTCTACTTTTGCCCTCAAAGTCACCCATGATTTAATGCTTTGACTTTTTTAGGACAATACTTTGAGCTGGGCATGGTGGAATATCCCTGTAATTCTATCAGTGTAGGAGGCTGAAGCAAAAGGAATACAATCTCAAGCCTAGATCCGGCAATTTAACAACTTAGCTGGACTCTGTCTCTAAATAAGTAGGATAAAAAATCAATTGATCAATCAATCCTGGGTATCTAACTCAGTGTGAAGGCCCTGAGTTAACCCCTAGTACCGGTGTTCTCAAAATGTGTCAATCAAGCATTATACTTTTGATAGATCAAACTACAGTGGCCTAAAATCCTGTATTACCATAAAGAAAATCCTCATTTAGCTTTCCTGGAAAGTTACTCATTTCTTCAGCATTCTTTGTCAGTGTTCAAATGTTGCAGCTATCTTTCCTTTCAGTTTTAAGTCACCCAAGAAATGTCCAATTAGTGGGCTTCAATAAAAAATATAAACATCTATTATAATGTATTTTGTAGAAGATTATTTTAGACATGCATTTACCAGGATTCTTTTCACCTGTGAACCTTTCCTTTAAACTCTGCCCCTCTGCTTCCGTCACTGTGCACAGATGAGGGCGGTGTCTGACGAGACGCTGCTATGGGAAAAGCATCAGCATTAGACACCCCTGCCTTGTTCTTCACCTCATGGTGTTAGCCATTTCACTTGTGGACTATAAAGACTTAAGCACTGCACACCACACCCTTCCTAGAGGTGACTTGTTCTGCAGGCTGGCCTCCTTGGCTCACAAATTTTGCTCTTCTCTATAAAGTTCTGCAATGAGCCAAAAAAGCAATGAGCAAAACTTTGAAATTCCTCCCGGGTAATGCTAAATGACGATAGCAGAACAAAGGCAACTTTTGGGATACAAGACAATCCAGAAACCTGTGGTTATACCACATTCCCTCTTAAGTCCCCAAAGATTAGTAAAACTATGATTAAACAGCTTGAATAAAAGGGTAAAAGAATCAGAAAACATATGCATTTGTTGTCACCACACGTATCTCCTCAAATCCACATTTGTATGCTATTATTTTATCTTTTCATGCCATTCCAGGAGGAGTGGCCAGAGTGACAGTATCTTGGTATTTTTGTTTCACTATTAAATAAAGTAACTCCAGTTTCCTTTTAAAGTAGGACTAAGTTCCAGCTGGGATGCATCAGTTAATTTGAAAGTAGTATTATCAAAGAACATCCACAATCATGTGAAGAAACACATTTCTTTCCTCTAAATAAGTCAGAAAAAATCAACAATGTACTGGAGAATTAATTGCAGGTAAGGAGATAAAGGATTCCAGTTTATTTTGGTCCAGAATTTCTTTAGGTAAAAATATATAAATGGTTTTAGCAGGTTCGTACTCTAAATTTTGCAACATCTATCATTCTTGGTTTCTTGGCCCAAAAATCTTAAAGTATCTCCTCAGGATAGAGGTGGCGTCTGGATTCTTACTGTCTGAATTGGAACAGCAGACATGTTACATGTAACGTGTTTGCAAAATCCACTTTTCAGAGATCCTACTAATCATTGCATTAATAGAATAAAAGCTTCCATTTTTATATAGAGTAGTTCTTTTAAGGCTATTAAAATTTCTTCACTACTGCCAGGCATGGTGTCTGTAATTCCAGCATTTGGAAGGCTAAGGCAGGCGGACCTATCTCTGTGAGTTCGAGCTAGCCTGAATTATACAGCAAGATCCTGTCTCAAAAAACACACAGTTTTTAAATACCTTTATGCTCTCTAGTATATAGTAGGTACTCAGTGAATATTTGAAGAGTATATACTGAATGACTAAAAGGATACACATTCTCCATCTAACTGATTAAAAAGAATTTGATAATTCATTTATATTTATTCATTTTCTGATTAGGTTATGAAAAATTTAAAATGCATGAATTTGCATCTTTTCATTTTGATAATAGCAAATTTAGTGCCCACTCGCTTTAGTGTCAGTTACATATTCTCAAGGAAGTAGGTAACCTGAGGGCCTTGAAAGTGTTCTTTAGCAGAAATTAAATTTTGATACATAATACGACATGGATGAACCTAGAAAACACTGCACTAAATGAAGTAAGTCAATCTCAAAAGACTTTCTGTTGTATGATTTCTTTCATACAAAATGTTCAAAACAGGCTAGTATAGAGAGATAGAAAATAGCCTAGAGGCTTCATAGGGGTGGGGAAATTAGAAGAGTTAATGGACATAATTTTGGATGGTGATAAAAATGTTCTAAAATTGGATTGTGGCAGTGAACATATAACTGTGAATACACTAAAGTCACTGGTTTATGCCTTTTAAGTAGGTGGAGTATGAATTATCTCTCAGTAGAGCTATGAAATACAAAAGAGGAAAAAAGAAGAAATTGACCTAGTGCAGAATTGTAAAGTGTAAGAGCTACATACAATGATGGCAGAAAGAAATTACTCTAAGGTAAACTCGGTTAGATTCAGATTTGTTCAAATGGAGTTCCCTTGGTGCTCACATCTTATTCTTTTCTTTTAGTGTCCAGCCGTGGTTCAGTTTCACAATGAGAAATTCCACTTGTTAGAAAAGTAAAGAAAAATCACACCTCACAACTCCCTTCTGCTTTCCCTCCCACTTCAACCATGAATCCAGAATACCCCAAAGTCTTCCTCTGCTTCAGCAGCACACTTCCCCGTACTCCTTCACTGCTTGCTAAGCAGTCTCTCTCAAGCCTTTCCTCGGAGCACACCGACAGCACCACTTCTTGCACTAGCCAGCAACCCAGTCACCAGCATCTCACCAGGATCTGGTCACACATGCACTAATATTCCACGCTTGCAATCTTTCTGGATCACACATCTGGTTTTGGGCAAGTTAAGTGAGGAAGCTATTAAAGAGCAAAAACCTCCCCAAGCCAACCTTTCAGCTAAAGTATGTTGTATTTCCAGGATTAGGATCTTAAGAAAAAAACTTGCCTTTTTTATCTAAATGCAGACTTCATGTGATTATTACAGTCCCCAGAGCATTCTTCTTAAAAGATGTTCCTTAGTTGGATTTCAACCTAAACATTTTGGATAAAAGAGAAAATATGCTTTGCTTATTTTCTGGTGGGTTTATGTCAAATGGAAGTTCAGGAAGTCAACCTTTAGTTCATAATCACTACCTATTTTTCCCCATGAATGTGATAAACTGACTACACCACAGCAATAGACTTTGTGCTTTTTCAAATATTTAGCAGATGAACATGTACAGGAGCTGTCAACTCTTAAGAACAGACTACTTTTCAGAGTGTTTCAAAATAAATAAGTAGATTCTGGGAAGGGGAGTTGGAAAGAACATGGAATTGTGCCAACTTGCCAGATTAACAAAAATGAACAAGATAAACTCATTTATAAAACACCCTACTTGATGGCAATACTATGAGAAATGAAAGAAGAAAAGAGATTGTTTTCACTTGTTTTTGGACAGGTATACAGTATGTATATCAGGGGAATAAAAACCCTATATATAAATGAAAGGGTCAGAACTGAAAACCATTCAGAGAGACCCATAACCCAAGTCTACCTCCATTCAGAATAATGACTCAGAGGTAGATTCTTTTCATCTATTTTATGTAAAATAGATCAAAGAATCTTACAGTTGAGTCATCGCTAACTATTACAAAATACGGACAATATTTAAAATAATGCTTAGCAAAATATCTAAGATTTGGCAACTTTATTTAAATATGTTGTGCTTTATCTGGAAATGTAAGATTATGAGGAATTTGTTAAAGCAAATGGCATCTATGTGTTATCTATTATAAAGCAAAAGGCCATAAAAACCATGGCACTTGTCTTTTACCAAGAATTTCTTGACTAGACACTTAGAGTTTATATCACCTGTAAAGATGATAGAGTAATCCATGACATATCTGTTTAATCTTGAATTTAGCATGAAGATTCTTGGATAAAATGTGGAGAACTGTAAGTCATACTTATTTGATATTTTCCTTCATGTTCAGTGAGACTATATTAGTGTCAAAAAAATATAATCTTGTAATACTGATGCAGTATTAAGGCAGATTAAACAAATTCATTTTTGCTGAAAATCAATACTGTGTAAAATAAATAAATAACTAAACATACCAAAGCATTTACTAATAATTTGATAATGTTAAATTCATTTAGGTGAATAACAGAACAAGTTGGTCCTCTACACTGATTGCTGACTGAAATTTCTTGTGCTCTTTGGATACTTAGACAAGGTCATAGAATTTAAACAACATGGAATATCAAGTCTCAACATTACCACTGTTTTCATTTTTTCTGGCTTATCTCACTTATTTTTAATTTTATTTTTATTAGTATATGTTCGAATTACTTAATGTTTGCATTCATTTTGGAGGGCTGAAAAAAAGGCAAAGCCTCCAGAATGAATGCATTCTTGCTTTTAGCTCTGTAGGAATTCTTCAGGCTCCTACCATTCAAAATTGTAAGACAATAAATCTATTTTATTTTTAGCCATTAAGTTTTTGGCAGTTTTTAAAATAGTAGCAATAGGAAACTAAAAAAATTAATATTACGTTTTGTCTATCCAGTAACAAGACACCGGAAATGTATTTCTTGTATTTGAATCCATATAGTTGTATGACATCAATCAATTTAATTTTCTGTGTCTTGGTTTCTTCATTGGTAGAATGAAGATAATAATAATGAATACTTCATTGGCTGAAACATGGATTAAATTAGTGAATATATGTACAACTCACGAGATGAGCATGGGACATGAACCTATGGAAGTCAAGATATTTGCTTTTCTTTTAAGACAAAATATGTTAATGCATAGGTTATTTTTTTAAAAAACTAAAACCTCAGCATTCAGGTTTAATTGCAATGTTGGCACTTTGTCATAAATAAGTATATTTTGGGTTGGAATTTGGGCAATAGTCTAAAAGGTTCATCAATGCCCTAGAATAAAGAAATAACTGTGTATGCTTTATCCATCATTATACAAATTAGAACAATTAACCTGTCTCAGTTCATTGATAATAGCTACCTTCTCAGTTGATGAGTACATACCAATTGCACCATTGGCAAGGTGAATGGAAATGTATCGCCTTCTATTCTATAATTTTCCTGCTTTGTTGGAATGATTTTCCTACCACAGACCAAGACAAGTTTATTTTAAATCATTCTAAGGCAAAAGTCAGGTATCATTTTCAAGATTTCAGAATTAAGTACACAGAAGGACAGGGCAATAAAAGATAGGCTGGGACCAATGCGAAGTCAGAGTCTCAGATGATGCCAAATCTGAGCAATACTGAAGCTATCATATTTCTTTGATGGATGTAAGTGTGAAGAAGAAAGATGAGAGAGGAAAAGGCCAAGCATGCGAATGACTAAAAATATTGAAAATTCTAAATAATTTTACCCAAACCAAATTTTTAAGTTGTAGAATTTCCCTAGTCTACTTTTAGTCCAGAAATCTCTTCAGGATCCAGACATCTCCTTCCGTAGTCAACTGGTTATCTTGACATATCTCCTCCCAATAGTCTTTATCTTTCTTGAT
Organism: Dasyprocta punctata; assembly: GCA_004363535.1. Lineage (NCBI taxonomy): Eukaryota > Metazoa > Chordata > Mammalia > Rodentia > Dasyproctidae > Dasyprocta > Dasyprocta punctata. The sequence continues at coordinate 17,165 of RJWM01027670.1, read as the reverse complement.
TAATGGTACTAACATTCCATGCAGAAAGTGAGAGCTATCATCAACCTCTTCTTCAAAGCCAAAGTCTAGTGGGCCAAACTCCATCAATTCTACTTGCCAAGTGAATCTCAGTCTTTTATCTATTTCCACACCTAAGCTTGAAGCCCTAATAATTTCCCATCAAGTACCTAATTGGTATGTTTGCCTGTACTGTCACACTTTCCAAATAAATCTACACATTTTGCTTTACCCCAATCAGCACTGTGAGATTGAGATTTACTTTTGCCACACTTTTGTATAAAATATTTTCATGAATCCTTGTCAGTTATAAAATAAAACCAAAATTTCTTAGCTAACAGTTGAGCATTGTAGCTGTGTACCTTTCCAACCTTCCTGGCTCTTTGTGTACTCATTCTTAGGTGCCTAACTCTGTAAATTGTTTCACGATCTGATCTTATCCAAATGCACCATTTTCTTTCATCATTTTATAATGCTGCATCTTCTCACCTTTGTTTTGCATGCACCTCACCCATTATACACCCAGCATATTCTTACTTAAATTTCAAATTTGCTCAAGTATTACCACATTTACAAGGAGTATGACAATGCCCCTTAGTGCAAAGTATTTGCCCCCTAGTATTAATAGCAAACACAAAGCATTATAAGTGTGTAAGAATATGGTGTTCAAGAAGCATACTTTCCTTTTTTTGACACAAATGAACTTTATTTGAGCTCTTATTTTTTTCACTACAGCAGAAAAATTGTGTTAGGTCAATTTAAACCTCCTCCTTTTCCTGAGACTGGGTTTAAATTGTAGGAGAATTAAATAATTCCAAATCCTTATGAGTAAGCAACCATATTTTTGACTCTCCCTGCATGCATTGTTCTCTGTACTCCTTATTAATAAGACCACACAGCTTAGCACTAAAATTTCTTCTCTTGAGACCTTTTCAAACTAGTTGGTTATTTGTTGTTAAAATGATGTTTCCTTGATATGTCTGGGCCACAAACATTGCTGCAATGATGTCTTTAGCTTCTTAACCAAAAGATCAACCTTCCAGGACTCTCACCAAAGATATGAGGCTCACAACCTTCCTCTCTCTTTAATCTCCACACTCCTCTCAAATTCCCTGTTCTGATAATATCATCTCCATTTTTCTTCTCTCCAGTTTCAAGAGTTGGTGTGAAAAGTAATTTTCCTTACCTGCACCTCAAATTCTTATCATACCCTCAATGCTTTAAGTATCTGAAATCCAAAGCCATAATGAAATTTATGATAATTTTTTTCTTTAAAAATTTCCATTGTTTTGATTACTTTTGTGATTACTGTGGTCATCGTTTTTGTTTTCTGATGCTTTCTACTTGGACATTAGGAACATAGCAAAGACTATGCTGAAGTGGGAGAAGGGAAAGAATAAGTCTAGGCATGGAAGGGAGGAAGAGATCTAGATAGTATCTTTACATATCATTCCATTCCACATCATTACTGAGATATGAGGCTGACACTAGAGGTAAAGTACAAAACTACGAATTTGATATCAAGACTACTTGCAAACTAGATTGTGAAATACAAGTTGCTTTTTGGACATCACATATCTTCAATCATCTCACTAGTTTTTCTTATTTCTTCATTTTTAGTTCACCTGTTTCTTCTTGGATCTACTATGTTTCCAGAAAATGTCCATTTAATAGTTATTTACCATTAGATATAACAATTTTAATAATAGTGAATTCACAACAGGTTAATTTCCACACATTAATTTCATACGAATTACAGAAGTTAGAGCCCTACATTAACATGGCACAAGGCAGGGTAATAGTTAAAGATGCATGTACATCCTGAATCTTAAGAAAAAAATTTCTTTCCATTGTACTTTCAAGAGTCAAACTAAGAGGCTAGCTATGTAGATAGACATACATGAGACTCTACCTGTATTGACTAGGGCTCACTAGAGAAACAGGATCAGTAGAAAAATTCATATGTATGTAAGTTATATATATATATATATATATATATATATATATATATATATATGTAGATATAACTATACAAGGATCTTTGTTAGATAAACTGAGAAGATCAGAGCTGAGAGAGTCCACAGTGACCATCTGTATTCTGGACAGCCAGATGATTCAGTGGATGTTCAGTCCAAGAAGCTGGATGCTGCCACAGACTAACAAGAATTAAGAATGCTGTGCCAGTCCAAGACTGAAGGCCTGGAAGCTCCTGAAGATTCTCTAGTATTAGTCTGCATTAAAAGGCTGAAGAAACTAAAATCAAATACCCACATGCAATGACGGTAGCAAAAGAAGAACTCTCTCAAGGAGAATGGAGTTTTTCAAATGAGGAAGGGGAAAAAACAATTGAGGTGTGTTAGGTCCATGTACCAATTCCTCACAATGACTATAATCACTATGCTCTGAAAACATGTACTAGTAAAAAAATTTTTAAATGCAGATTGACCAGATTGACTTCTTTCTTCCTAGTTCATTCCATCTGGGCTTCAAACCTACTGGATGGTATCACCCACAATCAGGATGAGGCCTAACCCTCGCAGTGTGCTGGCTCTCATGTCAATTGTGTCTGGAAATTGCCCCTAGATACACCTAGAAGTGTATTTTACTAATCTACTAGACATTTCTTAATCCAGTAAAATTGGCAATCATGATTAACATTCACAATAATGATCACAAATTTTTGTCTTCTCTTAGGGAATCAGAAAACATAATTGTTAGCAATTTTTTCAACTGATTTCTTAACTAGTGCCATGGGTTGTTTTGGGTTCAGTTGCTCATCACAATTCTGTGTGTCTTCTCTTACTGCCAAATATCAACTGCCATGTTTGATTTACATATGCACAAAGGAAAATCTGATTTTAAAAATATTGCTATATGTATTTTTATGCATAAGCATTCTTTTTGATACTATATTGGCATTATGAAGCACATCAAATATACATTGGTTTATTTTTAACTACGTAGAAGCATTTTAACCCGAAGGCAGCATCAATTTTTAGACAGAATTATGAGTCTAAAAAGATGCAATCACAAGTAGTATACAGGTTTAGAACAAAATTTTATTTTCATAGGAAGGAAACTAAGATTATTTATATATGTAAATATTTTCAAATGGATAAAACCTATATTTAATATACACAATAAAACATTTAGGTATTTCAAAGTTTTAAATTCTCATTCGTAAATTTAAAGGCCAAGGGCGACTTTTTTGGCACATGCATAATAAAACCAAGAACAAAACCTTGAAATAGACCCAAACAATTTGAGGATTTAAATATCCTTGTTTTTCCAGCTGTGCATTTTAAAAGAGTCTACAAATATCAAACAGTTTACATTTTAAAGATTTCAATGAAATGGGAAAAATTGTTTTTCATGATAGAAAACTACTTTTGATAAATATAGATGTAAATGAAACCAGAAGGTACAAATCATAGTTTAGCTGAAGGGAAAACTTTATCTCCATACAAAATTCATTTTTTTCTCATCTGATTTAGACTTGAATGACTTCCAATTCCATTTGCCCCTTTTGTCTGTATTTTGTTATTTTTTCCCTTAATCCATAGTTCAGGTACTGTGTCTGTTCAGTATTTTTTAAATATTAAATTAACTCCAGTGCTCTTGGAAATAACACTCCCTCACCTGGCTTACCACTTGTCTACTAAAAGGTATCCCATTCAGAAGAATGAAACACACTGCGGCTCTCATACAGTTTCCACACTGAGTAAACTGTACTGCCCACCTTTAATAGAGGAATTCAAATTACCAACCCAACAAATTTATTAATAGGTTCCATTTTATTCAAAAGGCTTATCAAGAATTAAAACCAGGTGGATTATTCTTATAGTTTTCCTTCATAGTTTGCCCCTGGGCAGCAGGTAGAAAGATTACATTTTCAGCAGAATGATGCAAAGTTCTTAATCTATCTGCAAAGTTTCTGAGCCCTTGGTCAGTTTAATTTCCAAAACTAAGAATATGCATGCCTTGGAAGATACTAGAAATACACAGAAATAAATACTGAATTTAATTTTGCATAAAATTTGTGATTACTTTTTGATTCATGATTATACAGGATAATGTGCTTCATTGTGATATTTTCACAGATGCATATAACATACTTTGAATCACATCTTCTCCCACATTTATAAGATTAATATTTTAGAACAAACTTGAAAATTCCACGAATGTAGGTTTGGCTTCATCAGACAGCTAAAATGAATAATGAGTAGTAATAGTTTTTATTTCCAAGGAAAATTTCAAGATGAAAACATTTTATTTACACATTTTAAAATACATGTATACATATATATGTACAAAAATAGAGTAGCACTTGATTATTGTGTGATACAATATTTTGTCCACTAGATGGATCTCACTTTCGTATTTTTCAAACTAAGATGTCTGTTTTCTATATTCATTCTGGTTGACCTCACGGAGCAACCTTTTGAGTCTAAAAACATATAACAAATATTTTTCAAACTTTCTAGATCATGAATGACCAAAATGTACACATTTTGAGTATGCACACGCTCACAAACATCCTCACAAAGAAGACTGAGGAACTGTTACACCAATTACCACTTAGAACAGTCTAGGAAGAAAAATAAATAAATAATATGTATTGTGTATATTGGAATTCAACCCTGGTACAAAAATGGCACATTAATAGGCTGATTGGTGAAATCTCATGTGTATTTTAGTTAACAGTTCTTAAATGGGACCTTGTTGATTGGACCAAAATTTTTAATGTTTATCCATTAGTGAAAACAGGAAGAGAAACATGCAAAAAATCTGTAATTTTTGCAAGATTTCTCTAAGTGTACAAGTATTATAAGCTAAAAATATTTTTAAGTCAATTTAATTGAGTTGAGATGAATGAAAAATGAGAAAAAATAATATTTAGGGGTATAAAAACTCTTTAATGAAAGCTATAAATAAGGAAAATAAATGCAATGCTAAAAAATTAGAGTATTTTTTTAACCTTGTAGAAGATTTGTCTGTTAAGATTTAGTCATAAAATGATACAAAGATTACAGCTGGTAACTTGGTTCATCAAAATGAATGAAATTAATTGTGAAAACTGAAGGAATATGGTTAGTCCTTTCATCACCTAATATTTTTATTTCAAATTTTATCTTTTCTAAAAATTATTAATCACTAGAGAAGACATCCAGGATTTTTTCCAGAAAACACACATGAACTATATTTTCATAATTAAATTGATGAACCAATGCAAAATTTTCAGATCACATTGTCTTTTGCTCAAAATTTTCTGTTCATCCTAAATGGTTTTCCAGTTTAGTTATTTAATTAAAAAGATTTCATACTTAAATCTTTTCAGAGTTCTATTTTGGTCAAGGGGATATTACTAGTATATATCTTGGCATTGGTCTTTTTATTATTTGGGACATAATATTATTAATGAACACATTTTCTACATAGATACATGTTTTTATTCAACACAAGAAAATTGCATTTTATAAAATATTTTGATGGCTTATGTCTTTGTTGTCCTATTTTGTTGTTTGGGGATGGTTGTTACCTTGCATTCATGTTATCTGCTCTTGATATCTATTAACATAAAACCCTTTCTTCCTTCCTTTTTTCCTTTCTTTCTCCCTTCCTGCCTTTCTTCCTTTCTTCACCCTTATTTCCTTCATCCTTTCTTTCTTCCTTTTTATTTCTACTTCCCTTGTTATCCTCCCTTCTCTTTCCTTCCCTTCCCTTTCCGTCTTGATCTGTATTGTTTCAATTCTTTACATTCTGCATGTTATTGACTTAGATGCTGATTTTGATTAGATATTTACATTATGTGTAGTCCACTGCTTCTATTAATTGTGCTCATATCATAATTTCTTATCCTTATTTAAAATCATACTACTTTTTGAGTTTGCTAGAGTTATATATTTAGTTATACATTTCTTATCTTGCTTTATGCTTCATTGATAAAAATCTTTTAAATTTTGAGGATTTCAAATTCTTGTATGAGGTACAATAACTAGGAGTAGAAATAGACACTTCAAAAGATTTATGAATAAACTGCAAAGCTGTCAAAAGTTAACAGGAGAGAGAAGTCTTCAAACTAGGTTATATGAGAATGACTAAAAAGATGAAAAGATTTAAGAATTACAGATAAAAATATGTTATCCTGACTGTGGTAGAAAATATACAATATCTACTGATAAAATTTGTGTCTTACTTGCCTGTCACATATATCCATGTATGATGAGTGCAAGTAAACCCAGAAATCTGAAGTAGACTGATAGATAGTGTCACTGACAGTATCTTGCTATCTTATTATGCTATTAGTATTGTAAAATGTTGTCATATGGGGAAATGAACAAAATGTACAGGAGCTCTGTCATTATTTCTTACAACTGCATGCAAACCTGTAATTATCTCTATGAAAAAAAAAAGGTAAAGTAAAGATAATCCCTGATCCAACAGAGATAGAAAGAGAGAGAGAGAGAGAGGTGGGGATAGGAAGAAGAGAGAAAAAAAGAGAGGATTCTAAAAAATATTTGTTATATTATCAAAGGAAAAGGAAATACATTTTGTAGGTCATACTTTCTCTTGGAACTACTTTTTGCTGTTTTTACAAACATGGTACACATGCATTTAATAAACAGTGGGATTCAATACAACTTTACTCATACACACTGAAGAATCTTTCATAAATCATAATGCGTGATGAAATACAAGACTTCTTTTTCTTTTTTTCAACAATTTAAAAATGCTGGATTCATTTCTAGCTTGAATAGAATAGGAAGCAATGCAGAATTTGACACCAGGACTATGGATTGCTGACCCTTTACAATAGAGAGATAGAATTGGAAATAATGAAACTGTTCATAACAAGGCTGTTGAAGCCAGATGGTCAGTGTTTTAATATAGTTAGGAGGGTTTGTTCTAGACATTTTCTAGTTTGATATAATGTGTTCAGATGCCCCCTTCCCAGTCTCATGGAATCATGGATGCAGCTGAGTCTAGCATTTGTGATTGGTTTGTTGCCTGGCACGAGGATTGGTGGTATGAGTGCAGCACCCATCCATAGGTGGAACTGACATACAGTCTAAGGGCAGTTGTTTGCAACAGCCATGAATGGCTGGCCCTCAACCATGCCACCCTGCCTTGCAGTCAGCTGAGTATGGACTGAAACCCCCCACAACTGTAAGAAATATACCTTTTCTTCCCTAATTTTGGGCATCAGGTATTTTGTCTCAACACTGGGTGAAAAGTGACTGAGACAGAGTTTGGTACCAGTGAAGTGGGGTTGCAGTGACTATATCTGACTATGTGGCTCAACAGCCTTTGAAAATGGCTTGTTAGAAGAGTTTGGAAAGGTTTGGAGATGTTACCTGAAAGAGCGGTGCTGGAACGGCTCAAGCTTCTCTGTAGGGGAGATTCTGGTCAGAGTTCAGAAGATCAGAAGGTTGATAGAAAGCCTGCCAGTAAAGAACAGACTCGGGAGGTTTCTGCTGAGAAGAAGGACTGCATTGGTTGTTGGGCTCCACACGATGTGTGTTACAGGTTGGCAGAAAGTTTGTCTGCATTTTGCTCATGTCTAGAGACTTTGCCTGACACTGAGATTAAGGGCAATGGACTGTCTAATCTGGCAAAAGAAATTTCAAATCAATAGAATGTTGAAGTAGTGGCATGGCTATTGTTGAGGGCTTTTAGCCAGATTTATGTTGTGAATCAAGAACAAAGAGCTCAGCAAGGTGATTTAAAACATTGTGAGTTTGGCCAGAAAGCTATGGACTGTAAAGATAGAGCTGAGACCTCGATTGCTGAGCAGGAACAGAGAAATAAAAAAGATGGCCTGGGGGCATCCTGGGAAGCAATCGGCCTACACCCTTTGCAGCCTCCAAAGAGCAAAAGCGAAAGATTTTTCTTGGAGAAAACTGTACAGTGCCACATTCCAGAGTGGCAATGGAGGCCACACAAGGTTCCAGAATGATGGTGGCATCAAGATGCTGTTCCTCACAATCAGGTTCAGAGAGCTCAGCAATCCAGGCAGCAGACTCCTAGAGCTAAGAGAGGAGAAACCTGGCTACTGCTCCAGTTGGCAGCAGAATTTGGTGGCATCCACAAGGCGCTGGTTTAAAGTTCAAGGAAAATGTGCAAGTTCTGAGGTTAAGGCAGTTTCCACCCCAATTTCAGCGGGCCTAGGAGACCAGAAAGTATGCCCCTGAGATGGCAACATGTAAAGATGTAAGGGTGAAGCGAAAAGTGCAGTGGAGACCCCAGAAGTTTGGAAAAGTCAGGAACATGGATCATTCAAGGAAAGCTGCAAAAATCAAACAGAATGGGCTTAAGAGAGAAACTGTGGGAACTCCAACCCATGGAAGTGCCATGGGGGTATAGTCACTCAAGTCTTTTGGAGCTTGCAACCAGATTGCTTCAGATGCTGAGCATGGAACTCTAGGACTTATGTACTCCCTGCTGGATTTTGGACTTGCTTTGGTTCCAATGCTTTGTATTCCCCTGTGTGTAACTTTTGGAATGGTTATGTTTATCTTGCGCCTTTGTATATTGGAAATGTATAACTTGTTTTGATTTGTTACAATTAAGAGTTAAGGGAGTTACAATTAAGAGTTTGCCATAGATCTTGGAGGAGACTTGGGCCTTGGACTTTTCAGCAAGGCTGAAACTGTTAGGACTTTGGAAACTCTTGAAGATGGACTAAATATCCTTTGTATTAAGGATGTACATGAGTCTTTAGGGGACCAGGATGAAATGTTATAGTGTATTCGGAAGCCACCCACCTCAAATCTCATGTAACCATGGATGTGGCTGAGTCTGGCATTCATGATTGGTGGTGTGAATGCAGTACCCATCCAGAGGTGGAGCTGACATACAGTATAAGGGTGGGAAGACAGTGTGTCTTTTTTCTCTTGCCGGGTTGATAGTTTTCTGTTTGCAGTTGTCAGGAATGGCTGGCCCTCAGTCATGCCACCCTGTCTTGTAGTCAGTTGAGTATGGACTGAAACCCCTGAGAGCTCTAAGAAATAAACCTTTTCTTCCCTAATTTTGGGCTTCAGGTATTTGGTCTCAACAAGTGAAAAGTAACTAAGACACAGTTGCTGGAACAAAATATCTCACATCTGCAATAAAGGAGGAGAGGTTCATTTTTCTCATAGTTTCAGAGGATTCAGTCCACAGTCGGCCAGCTGTGAGGCAGAAACGTTATGACAAAATATCAAGACTAAGGCAAGCTGTTCAAAACACCGTATTCAGGAAGCAGAGAGCAAAGGGAAGAACAAGAGAAAAGAATACCTGTTTACTTGTGCTCATAGTGATGCACATCCAGTAGGTACCACTTCCTAATAGCACATTCAGCTACTAAACTCAATAGTGAATGCATCCACGAATGAGTACAGCACTCCCCCAAGATCCAGGCACCATTTAAACACATGAGACTTGAACCATTTTAGATTTAAACCATAAGAACCACCTTTGCAAATGGATGATGAACTAAAACTGGTGGTTCAAGACCTTTTCTAATTTGAAGTTTTTGTGACTTTTTGTCTTGAAATATAGTAATTTAAATGAGATTTTGCTAGTTTTTTAGTATGTCATAAAATATTGACTGTTCTTTTCAGTATCCAGTCTTATATTTCCTTAATGGAAAGATACTTCTTTACATTCTGCTTTATATTCTTTTAGGTAGCACTTCAGTAATTTACCTAAAGTTTTTAGTAGAAGACATAATTTGTGAAATATTTTATCATAAATGACATCATAATTCAATAAATTCTAGCTATTCTTGTCATTGCTACTATTTTTCATTATTTTATTCTATTAGTTTGTATGACATGAAGTTTACATTCATTTTGGAGAGTATCTAAATATACACAATCAGCAGGTTTCCTTTCTTAATCCCCTCTCCATCCATCTTCCTCCCTCTGCCTCTAAATCCTCTTTTCTCATTTTCATTCTTCTTATTATTATCCTTAGCTCATGTTTATGAGCTACAATGTTTATATTCATTAGGGTTTTAAGATTCCTGTACCTGGCATATCTTAATGTCTCTTACTTCCTCTTCCCCTCACCACAGCTACCTTAAGCTCAGTCTTCTGGACCCTTTCCATTTTCAAGACAACTATCCCCTTGTTTTCTTCTATCCATCCTTTATTGTGCTCTTTGTACTTTGTCTTACTCAAATGAGAAATATCATATTGTATTTAAGCTTGTGTGTCTGATTTATTTCACTCAACATTATATTTTCCAGGTGCATCCATCTTCACACAAATGTCTGGAATTTAAGCTTCCTTATAGCTGACTAGTATTTCATTATGCATAGACACCACATTTTCATTATTCATTTGTCTGTTGTTGGGCAAGTAGACTGCTTCCAGGATTTAGGCGTTATGAATTATGCTGCTATAAATATTGGTACGTATATACTACTGTAGTATAGTGTCTAGTTCTGTCATAGTTACTTTTCACTCATTGCCAAGACAAAATACCTGATGCCCAAAATTAGGGAAGGAAAGGCTTATTCTTACAGTTTCTCGGGAGTTTCAGTCCATACTTAAGTTGGCTCCAAGGCAGCATAGTGTGGCAGGGCTGCCGTTCATGGCAGCTGCAAGCAGCAAGGTGCACTAGCGAGAGAGAGAGAGGGCACACTAGAGAGATGGCGAAAGTGAAGAAGAGGAAGACCCGCCTTCCTTTACATTATCTCAGCTCCACCCATGGGCAGGCATAGCACTCACATCATCAGTCACATTGCTAGACAACAAACCTATCACAAGCAAGTGCAGTACTTAGCCCCATCAAAAGTACATGAGGACTTGGGGGTACATAGTATTACCCAATACAGTTCTTTAAAGGAAGATAGCTGGAAGAGGAATAGCTGTGTCCCATTGCCCCATGAATTTCTAATGCTAGTTTTTGAGAAGCTTCCCAACTGATTTGCTTATTATTGTACTAGTTTACATTCCCACCAACAATGTAGGAGGGTTTCTTTTTTACCACAGTCACACTAGCAATTCTTTTTTTCTTCTTGAAGATTGCCATTGTTTCTGGTATAATGTGGAATCTTAGTGTTTTCATTTGCATTTTTCTAATGACCAGAGATATTGGACATTTTTTTAATTTTGTTGGTCATTTGTACTTCTTCATTTTAGAAGTGTTTGTTCATTTGACTTGCCCATTTCTAGATTGAATGTTTTATTTTCATTGCTCTAACTTTTTAAGCTGTTTTTATATTCTAAATATTAGTCCTCTGTGTGGGGAATAGTTAGCAATTTGTTTCCCATTCTGGAGGTTGTCTCTTCACTCTGTTAATTCATTTCTTTGCTATTCAGAAGATTTTTAATTTAATGAAACCCCAATTGTTAATTGTTGCTGTTACTTTGGGGGCATCCTCTTTAGAAAGTCCTTGCCTATGCCTGTAACTTTAAGTGTTTTATCTGTTTTATTCTCCAATAGGTCCAATGTTGCTGCTGAAAATGCTTAGATATCTGATCCATTTTGATTTTAGTTTATCAGATGGGGAGAGATATGGGTTTAGTGTCAATCTTCTGCAAACAGATATCCAGTTTTCTCAGTATCATTTGTTGACTAGGCTTTCTGTCCTCCAACATTTGCTTTTGATTCTGTTGTCAAAAACCAAATAGCTAAATGTGTCTGAGGATGTTTTGGTATCCTCTACTCTATTGCATTCATCCATATCTCTGTTTCTGTGTCAGTAATATACCATCTTTCCCACTGTTGCTTTGTAGTCAGCATGAAGTCAGGTGTTGTGATGCTTCCTGCTTTGTTCTTTCTACCCAAGATTTTTTTGCTTTTATGGGTTGCTTCTATTTACATATGAATTTTAGGAACATTTTCTCTAGATCTGTGAAGAATGCCATTGACATATTAATTAGTACTGTGAAGTATGGCAATTTTGACACTATTGGTTTTGCTTATCCAGGGGCAGAGAATGTCTTTCCATTCTCTGATGTCCTCTTTAATCTCCTTTCAGAGAACTGTAGCTTTCTCTGTAGAGGTCTTTCACTTCCTTGTTAGGTTAATTCCTAGGTATTTAAATTTTTTGACCTGACTGTGAATGGTATTGTTCTCATAACTTTTTCTCATTTAGTTCATTATTAGTGTACACAAATGCTATTGATTTTTGTGTTTTGGTTTTATATCTTGCCATATTAATTAATTCTAAGAGATTTTGGTGGAATTCTGTGTCTTTTATGTAGAGGACCATATCATCAGCAAATATTGACAATTTCAGTTCTTCTTTTCCCACGTGTATCTCTAAATATATTTTTTTTCTCTTGCTTGATTGTTCTGGCTGGTATTTCAAGAACTATGTTGAATAGAAGTGGTGATAGTAGGCATCTTTGTCTAGTTCTTGTCTTATACCTTAGTTTAGAGTGAATGCTTTCAGTTTTTCCCCATTTAATATGGCTTTGACCATTATTTTGTCATAAATACTTTTTATCAAATTCAAGCATGGTACTTCTACACTTATTTTCTTCAGGGTTTTTATCATGAAGTTGATTTTATCATGATGTTGGATTTTGTCAAAAGCTTTTCTGCATCTATTGATAAGACCATGTGATATTTGTCCTTGCTTCTGGTTATGTTCTGTTGATTTGCATTTGTTGAACCATCCTTCCACCTCTGGGATGAAATCTACTTGGTCTTGATGTACAATGTTTTTAATGATGTGTTTCATTCTCTTCATTATATCTTATTGAGGATATTTGCATCTAACTTCACTAAGGCCTGAAATTTTCTTTTCTTTTCTTTTCTTTTTTGTTTTTTCAGTTAGGTCTTTATTTAGTTTTGGGATCAGAGTAATACTGGCTTCTATAAGTGGGATTAGATGCACTTTTTCTCTTTCTATTTTGTTGAAGAACTTGAAGAGTACAGGTGATATAACATCCTTAAATGTTCTGTAGAATTCAGCAGTGAGTCTATCAGATGCTGACCTTTTTCAGTTGTTAGGAGTGTTTTATTTTTACAAATTTTGTACAAATATAATGTCTAGACATGCCACAGAGAATAATAAGGAGAGATTTAAAGGACTTCCATATGAATTCAGTCATTGAATTTCTGTCTTTATGCATTGAGATACAAAGACAGAAATATTTAACACTTGGGTATATTTTTTCTCCTTATTGTAATATACCTGAAATTCAGTCTAAACAAGTTTATCTTTTTATCTCAAAAACTTGGGGCCTTTATAAAGATAACACCTTTGAAAAGCCTCCCATATTAAACTGTAACTTAGATCCTGATTTGAGTTTGGGGACCTGAAGTCTCCTTGCAAAAAATAATGCGCAATTTTGCAGGAAAATTTTGGAGGGGAAAAAAAAGAGATGATTTGAAGCTAAGCTCTTTGAGTTTCACAGTAAATTCAGCTCAGTAACAAAAACTGCATAATTTTAGAGGCCTTACTAAGAGCATTTATGAAGCAAAAGATGATGACCTCCAGGCTTAAAAATACTGAATTTCTATAATTTTCAGCATATGTCAAATAGACAATGGAAATGAAGTGGAATATTACCAATGACACACACTTATCTCAGAATTTAGCCTTTACCCTTTTTTGATGGCTTATTCATTGTAGAATTCATTGAAAAATTAATGTTACCTAGTCACATGGCAACTTAGCATTCATAGCCCTAACTACTAATAGACAAATAATCCACTGAAATATGTCCTGAGAAAAAAATAAATATGGATTATTTGAGTAAATAAATGCTACCTTAGATATGAAATAGAGATTCGGTTCATGGGAATGTTTTTCAGGAAGGCACCATTTTCTTCTGAAATCGTTCAGAATTTTAAAATGCAGGGAAGTATGAATCATTGAAACAGTAGGCGCATGCTCTCTGAGGCAGTTGTGGCTTGGTTTCTCTTGTCATCAAGCACACACACTGAAGCATGTAATTATGGCAGCATGCTGAGAATTGAACTGCTGCTACACTAGCGTATGTCTTTTCCTAAACGCCCTCTAAGCAACTGCTGATCAACGAGCATATCTTTGTAGTTCATGCTCATGTTTTTTAACTTAAATCAATCGGATGCAACTGAATGTTTTGAGTCTTCCTTGCATATTATAATTTTATTCATGTACTTACAAAGAATCACATTTTTATTTTGTTTAACATAAGCACATCAAATTCATACATGCTTTAGAAACTGAGTTGCAGCCTGTCCAAGTGCCTTGCATCGGTAGACATCTACATCAGTGAAAACATTAGTGGTTTTCATATAGGTTGTAACTACAATTGTAAGGTAGCTTTTAAATTCCTTTTTAAAATTAGAAAAAATAAAATACACATATAACTCTTAAAATTATAGCTGATTCAGTATGTTTCAAATGCTGTATTATTAGGTGCTTTCCTTAATCAAAGGAAATGAATGGAATTACACCTACTTAACCAGAGGTTGTACATAGCCTACAATATTGGTGCTTTAAATGATTGATGCAACCATTAGCTGTTTTTAGGATTATATATATATATATATATATATACACATATGCACATAAAAATATACAAGTATGTACAAATCTACACATATGTATAAATATATACATACATATAAACATATATATAGATATTTCATTACATTTTGGAAAGATTGGGAACAACTGGCTTAAAAATATATAAGGACTCTATATTACTGAGGTCTTCAAATTTAAAGAAGTACCAGAAATTGCTAGAGATTAAAAAAAATCAGTATCTCACACCTATATCTCACACATATATATAACATTTTTTATAAGTAAACACTACTGTATTTTAAGATTCCTTTGAAAGAGTTTCTGAATTGACAATAGACTGTTATTGGGTTTGTGTGTTTTTACAATTAATGAACAGTAAACATACAATCACTACTACTAGGGTTGTAATGTGTTGAGATTGTATAAAAGAAGTTCAGCTAGTTGAAAAGTTTAACAGATTCTGTAATTCTCCAATGACAGAGCTAGTAATATGGTAATACTGTTTTCTTCCCCAGATTATTTGACTACAGGACTAAACTTTGTAAAGAACATGAAAGTACATTTGCATAGTCAAAGGACAGTGATACTTTCTGTTGGATTGTGTATTCTCTTCCTGCTGTAACTATGAAAGCATTCTATTTTACCCTTGGTAATGCAATTAACTTTTTCCCAGCATAATTTTCTATCTAATCTTTACCTGCAAAAAGCAATGACTCCTTAATTTAACTGTGTGTCTATTAAAAATCTATGTAAGATTGCCTTTTAAAACCAAATAATCTCATTTTTAACTGAACATTCCCTCAGTGGTAACTAACACATTTTAATGTTCTTTGATTAAAAACAATTGTGATTTATAGAGCGGAGGTAATAGCTCTGTTTAAGATCCTGTTATTAACAACACAGCATGAGAGCTCTTAAGACAACAGCTTTTCAGCAGAGGTTGCTATGCAGCAACTATAACATATTTCAATAGCTACAGCTCATCATCTTTTAAAGTGCTCAGGAAAGTATTTTGCACTAATGTCAAAATTGAACATACACATATCTGAATAAATTTCGTGAAACCAAATAGACCTTTTAAAAATGGAATTGCACATATTTTTCTATAGCACTATTTATCTTACAATACCATGTTACAAAGAGAGAGTCATTCTTTCAGCTTCTTATTAAAATTGCTCCTGTGTCTCAATATTATACTCACTGTGATTCTGTAAAAGCATTCTTACTTAATCATTTATTGAATGTTTAATCCTAAAGCCTTAATATTTTTTAGAAAGTATTTCTCTTTTTACTTCTTACTACTGAAATTCAGTGGCATTTTTGGAAAAGTAAAGATTTGGGAAGCAAGTTAGCATCATTTACCTTTTACTAACATTAGCTACATGACAAGTAATTGAAAACATTCCATGAGATAAAGAGAATATTCTAATCTTGCTACATACCTATAAAAAGATTCAACTAGAAGCTATTTGAGGTCAACAATATAATTCTGTATTGAATCAACATGGAGAGCTATTTTTGAGCATTTCTTCTTCAGAACGACATCAATGAGACATCAGAATTATTATAAGTAATGTTCTCATCAAACAAATATTCAGAGTTCACTTCTGCTACTTGTCTAGAGCATAAGAATGAATATCTTAAGACACTATCTGAATATTTTCTTTGAATCATTTAATGTCATTTTATTGATGATGAAAGTTCAGGTCAGAGAAATGATTTGTCCAATGCCATACTAAGGTTGTGGGTGATGTGGGATGAGTTTGTGCTCATTGCATTACCTCATGCTACTTTTGGTCCTCTACTCTGGTCCCTTCCTCTTAGCACACATTTAATAAAGACCTAGAGGTATTTAGCCAATAGTTATAAGTGATATCAGCATATTATATCCCTTTCTTCCTCCCAATCAACTGAAAATAAATTACCTACTCTCCAATGTTTTAGTCAGACTTGAACAAAATTTTAGCAGTATGTCTCTTGTTTTTCCAAGGTCCTTATGTTTATTATAAGCTAAAGTGGCGAAACCTGAAGTGGCAGTGTTCAAGTAAGGATCACACATAGATAGGCATTTCCTTGACTCCTCTGAGTAGCTGAAAGAACTGGATAAAATATTTCAAAGCATGCTTCACATGAAATAGGATAGCAGTTCTCTCAAACCCTGGAGAAGGTACAACACACAAACATAGTGCTTAATAGGTGCTTATTTTTGCCTCAGTATTATAGAATTTATAGGAGGAACTATGGTAGAAAAATGAAAGAGAAAGGACTGGGAAGACTTCCCTCAGCCCAGAAATGCTTGTGTTAATTTTGTTCTAAATGCAAAACTGTAAATCAACCTTAAGACCAACATTGTTTGAATTGATATTCAGAGAAAGTGACTCCGGAGTTTCAGAAATATTACAACCACAAGGTTGCTAAGCATCCCTCTACTGTACACAGATGGGGACTAAAACACTTTAACATAGGCCAAATAAAGGATCAAATAAAGGATCTCAAATGATCCTGAAAGCAATGTGACCTGAATAGTTCCAGATCCTGATGAGCTGGTTTTGCCATTGTTGATTTACAAATGAAAATATCATGCAGTGGACTTTCCCAATTCAATAACAATTCCACTGAATTTTCCTCTAACTCCACCAATAAACAAGTTATTATTTTGTATTTGTGGGATTATTACACAAATAAAATTTGATAATTTAGGGTCACAGTT
>RJWM01027669.1:0-26551 GCA_004363535.1 Dasyprocta punctata | reverse complement strand
CTTTGCATCTGTTTCATGCATTCTGTTTGTGTCTTATATTGTTCATTCAAGGTTTCGATCATTTTCTTAAGTTCTTCTATGTTTTTATCTTGCTCTTCTTTAGATACACACAACATTTCTTTAATAATGATTCTCATTTCATTTTTTAGCTGAGAGAATATTTCTGATTTGAATTTCTCTATAGCTTCTTCAAGCTGTTATTTTATTGCATTTTCTATCATTTCAGAAAGTCCATTTGTGTGACTCCCACTGTCTTCCATTTCAGTGTCTCTTGGGTTTGTTCTTTGTGGGCTGGGGGACTGAGACTGCCTCTTGGTCTTTCGTTCTGTCATTTTCTTCTGTAATCTATGTAGCTCTGTGTCCTGCGAGGCTGGCCAGCGTTCCCCTGAGGTTCGCGCTGATTCTTGCGGCGTGCAGGATCGTGGGACCCAGTAGGCTGGGTCCCGTGTGCAGCAAGGAAAGGCGGCCTCCCGGGGCGTGCAGGTGGAGCCTCCTCCTTCACTGGGTGGGGGCCAAGGCCTCCCGGTCCCAGCAAGCTAGGCGGGGCAGTGCGAGTGACGTGGACCCAACCCTTGTTCTGTCTGCAAGTTCAACCCAACAGCTATGCCTGCGGGGCAAGCCCGGGCAGGTCCCAGGCCTACAGTGCCGGGAGCAACCCTGCTGGGCGGCGGGGTCTGCACCCTAGCTGTGGGATGGCACACGCTCGAGCCGCTCCACTGAAGAATGCAGCTGGAGTGTGCTCTGCACTCTGGTGGGGGGGGGAGCCCAAGCTCTCCAGATCCCTGGAGCTATGTTGCTCAGTTCCCGGTGAGCAGCTCTGGGGTCCTGGGCTGATTTGGGCTGGGCTGCATACCTCTGTGTCCTGTGCAGCTGGCCGGCGTTCCCCAGAGGTTCGCGCTGATTTTTGCGGCGTGCAGGATCTCGGGACCCAGTAGGCTGGGTCCCATGCGCAGCAAGGAAAGGCGGCCTCCTGGGGTGTGCGGGTGGAGCCTCCTCCTTCACTGGGTGGGGGCCAAGGCCTCCCGGTCCCAGCAAGCTAGGCGGGGCAGCGCGAGTGACGTGGACCCGACCCTGGTTCTGTCCGCAAGTTCCTGTTTGCCAGTATCTTATTGAGGATTTATGCATCAGTGTTCATTAGGGAGATTGGCCTGTAATTCACTTTCTTAGTTGGGTCTTTCTCTGGTTTTAGAATCAGAATAATGCTTGCCTCCAGGAATGAATTTGGGAGTATTGCTTCCGTCTCGATTTCATTAAAGAATTTGAGAAGTAGTAGTGTTAGGTCTTCACTAAACTTGCAGAATTCAGCAGTGAGTCCATTATGACCTGGGCTTTTCTTTGTTGTTAGGTTTTTAATTACATCTTTGGTTTCATTTATTGATAATTGGGTTATTTAGGATTTTTATATCTTCTTGGAAGGCAGCTGTGCTCACCACTATACCACCAACGCTGCACTTTTATATCTTCTTGATTCAGCTTTGTTAATTTATATATATCTAGGAATCTGTCCATTTCTTCTGTATTTTCCATCTTACTATAATACAAGTTTTCAAAGTAGGTATAGATGATTTTCTGGATTTCTGCAGGGTCTGTTGTGATTTCACTCTGTTCATTCTTAATTGAGTGAATTTGAGTCTTTTGTTTCCTTTTTTTGATATGGTTGGCTAAGGGTTTGAAAGTTGTATTTAATCTTTCAAAAAACCAACTCTTCAAATCATTTATTCTTTGCATTTTTTTTTTAGCCTCCAGTGTGTTAATTTCTGCGCTAATCTTTATAATTTCCTCCCTTGTACAACTTTTGGTTTAGCCTGATCTTCTTTTTCTAGAAGTTTGAGGTTCAACATTAAGTTGTTTATATGTGCTTGTTCTGTTTTCCTGATATGGGTATTCACTGCTATCAGTTTTCCTCTTAAGAATGCTTTCATTGTGTCCCACAAGTTCTGGTATGTTGTATTGTCATTGTAATTCAACTGTAAAAACTGTCTAATTTCTTCTTTAATTTCATCTGTGACCCATTGGTTTTTCAATAGGGTGTTATTTAATTTCCATGTGTTTATGAAGTTCTTATTTCCGTTGGCATGGATTTCCAGTTTCATTGCACTGTGGTCTGATAGTATGCATGGGATGATTTCAGTTCCTTTACATTTACTTAAGCATGTTCTATGAGCCAGTATATGGTCTGTTTTTGAGTGTGCAGCTGAAAACAATGTGTATTCTGGTGCTGTGGCGTGAAACACTCTATAGACATGTGCTAAGTCCATTTGATCAAAAATTTGATTTAGTTCTAATATTTCATTATTGATTTTTTGTCCAATTGATCTGTGTTTTTGTGACAGCAGGGTATTGAGGTCTCCCAATTCAATTGTATTATGGATTATTTGATTTTTCATGTCCATTAGTAATTGTTTTATATAGTTGGGTGCACTGGTATTTGTTACACACATATTTATGAATGTTGTCTCTCCCTCTTGGATTGTTCCCTTTATGAGGATGTAGTGGCTTTCTTTATCTCTCTTATCTCAGTCTTGGCTTGAGATTCATTTTGTCTGCAAATAGAGTAGCTACCCTTGCTTTTTTCTAGATTCCTGCTGCATGGAGTATTGTTTTTGGTCTGTTGACTTTCAGCCTGTGAATTTCTGTTTGAATGAAATGTGTTACTTGTATGCAGCATATTGTTGGATCTTGTTTCTTGCCAGTCTGTTTGTTTTGACTGGTGAATTGAGACCATTAACATTAATGGTAAAAACTGGTGTGTATTGACTTATCCTTGTCATATTATTTTCCTCTTGTTGGCTCCCCCTGCCCTTTTTTTCCATCGCTTTAATTGTTTGCCTTTCCTGCTGGATTCCTTCTGTTGGTTTTCATGGAGCTGTAATCTTTATTATTGCTTTCTGGGTGTCCTTCAGAACATTTTGTAGTGCTGGTTTGGTCATAAATTTCCTCAGATGTTTTTTGTCATGGAATTTTCTTATTCTCCATCAATTTTGAAAGATAGTTTTGCGGGATACATCAGTCTGGGTTGAAAGTTGTTTTCCTTTAGAACTTGGAGTACTTCACTGCAAGTGCTCCTTGATTTTAGAGTTTGTACTGAGAAGTCAGCTGTGATTCTGATGGGTTTTCCTTTATAGGTGATTTGTTTCTTTTTCCTAACAGCTTTTAAGATTTTATTCTTGTGTTGAATTTCTGGAATCTTGACTATGATATGCCTGGGTATGTATTATTTTTGATCATTGCTAATTGGAATTCTATATGCCTCACTTATTTGTATGTAAAAATCTTTTTCTTTACCAGGGAAGTTTTCTGTCATGATCTCTGTGAACATATTTTTGATGTCATTTGTGGTGTCTCCTGCTTGTTCATTGACTCCAATTAATCTTAAGTTATTCTTTGTCTCATCTAGCAGCTGCTGGATTGATTTCTCATGGTCCCTTGCTAGTTTTGAGAAGTCTTTCTTTTCCTAGTTTCTAACTGCAAGTCTGCCTTTAATATCTGAGATCCTGTCCTCACACTGGCCTAATCTGCTTCGAATACTTTCAGTGGAGTTTTTACTCTCCTGGATATCTGCTTTATGGATTCCATTTCTTTCCTATGCTGAGCTTCCATAATTTGCTTAAACTTGTCTATTTTTTTTGTCTGTGTCTGCTCTAATGTTGCTAAACTTGTGTATATTTTGGTAATCTCTGTAGTTATTTGAGAGATTATTTCTGATTTCATGTTTTCCAGAGCCTCATTCAATTGCTTTGCTGTTTCCACTTTAGAGAGACCTGGTGGGGGGCTTTTGGGTTGTCCCACCTCATTGCCCCCTGGGTTTGCCTTTGGTGAACTGGATGTCTGGGGTTTCATCGTGTTTAAATGTCTTCTCATTTTCTTTTTTTAGTTTAATTTCTGCTGATGCTTGTAAGTTGCTTATGATGGGTTGTTTTATTGGTGATATTTAGGTCATTTAGGTGATGATTACTTTGAAGTGTTTTCTAGGTGTAGCTAGTTTTTGGGTTCTGAGTCTGTTGGAAGAGCTTACCTCCTCAGTTTGTTGGAGATGAGAAATTGTTGCTTGTTTGGCCTAGTCCCTCTTTCATTGGCAGTGTGCCTCAGTATTTTCTGTGACCCTTAGTTAATCTCAGTCATGAATTATCAGGACTAACAGCTGTTTAGAAAAATTATGTCAATTTTGGCTATAATGGTACCAAGAGCATGAAACAGCCTATAAAACAACAAACTCAGCTAACCCTTAATATGCAGCTTTTAACCATATGAACTAGATTTGTGATTATATTACAAAATGTAAAACAAACCAGATAATTATATGCAGTATGTAAGTCCGTAATGTGTCAGTTTTGCCCTTGGGGTTAAAATTTAAAATGGATTAAGGAGAAAATGGAGAAGTGGAAAAAGGGAAAGAGATTACAAGTAAGGTTGGAGGACAGAGTTGGATCCTGCCAACTTGGGAAAACGGGTGCAGAAGACTGAATGAAAAGAGAGAGAAGAGACAAAAAATGAAACAGAGCGACACTCACAAACATGTTAGGAACCACTCTCACACTCATAAAAAGAGATAACAATGAAAGACAGAGAAATAACTAACAAACTGAATAAAGCAAAAGAAGAATAAACAAGAAAAGACAAAAAACCCAAATAGTCCCTTCCAGAATTCTCTGTGGGTTCAGTAGTAGACAGCCTTTGGAAACAGAGTCCTGAATTGTGCCACTCTGTATCCCAGCAAACCAGCAGTTGCTTTATCACATATTGTTATCCTCCAAATATGTTCAGACTACCAACTTTAGTCCTTCAAAGTCAGTGAAACAATACATTGTTTTTCTTAAATTTTAGTTGGTATTATCTCAGCCTGAAATCCTGCAAAACAGCCAGTTGCTTAAAGGTAGTGTTTGGGGTTTGCTCTTCTTGTCTCCCACCCTGCTCACCAGGTGGCTCACGGGAAGGCATGGTTTGGCTTCTTGATTCTCTTCCCATTCTCCATGGCTAGACAGGAAGTGTCTGTTCCCAAATCATTGGCCGTATTCCATTATCCTTTGTATTTGCCCATTTTCTGCCTAGCATTCTCAGTGCTGATTCAGTGCAGGTAAGTGGAGAGGGAAAGTCTGCATTAACTGGCATAAACAAGATATATGAATATTTTTCCCCTACAAAGTTTTATGGTAACCAATATTTAATTTGTTCATATTTGCATAATTCTCTCTTATTTTAGACTATTCTATAATGGAGGAAAAAGAGTAATTGTTACAAATAACAATTAGTTTTTTAGGTATGTATTTTCTATTAAGTAGTACATATATTGAACTTTCTCTTTTAGAATTACAGGATGAAAACTTAAAAGAATCAAACAAGAAGACGACTCTTTTGGCATCTGAACTAGAAGATATTAAAATGTCCTTGCAAATAAGTGTGGTATGATTTAAAAATTGACTAGTGTGTAATAAGTCACATAATCAGGTAACATTTATTGAATACTAAAATCATGTGCGAGGACCCAGAGCTTCAACTAGAGAAGAAGATACAGTCTCAGTTTACAAAATGCTTACATTAGAGACATTCGATAAAAGTGCATCAGAAGTATAACTAAAATACAAGACCAGCCTAGGTACCTACAGAGCGATTCAGGCTAGTTAATTGATAAAAATAGTTTTAAAAATTGAAAGAACTCTATGGGCTGGGTTGGATGGGAAGATTTCAAGGAGGAATTGTAACTATACATGAGATTTGGATAGTGGTAAATTGAGATAAGAGTAGTGTGTTGGTATTCCTGGGTGACTAAGAGGGATAGTGGATAGTGCAAAGTGGAAGGCAGGAGGGAGCAGCAAATTTACAAAGTGGATGAGTTGTTTTCTTGAGGCCTTTGGGTCATTGCTTTTGTTCTTTCTTCATTTAGAATACTCAAAATGCTTTAGAAGAAGAGTTACAGAGAGCAACAAAAGCAGCATGTCAACTTACTGAAGAAAAGGAAGCTCAAGTGGAAGAATTTAATAAAGCTAAAATTGCTCATTCATTTGTGGTTACTGAATTTAAAACTACTATCTGCAACTTGGAGGAATTATTAAGAACAGAACAACAAAGGTAAAATATTTTTTATTTAACTAAATGAAGAAAAATTTACTTCTGATATTCAGTATTATTTTTATTCTCTTTTATGTATAAAGTAGAAACACATTTCAAAGGTTTATATTGGGTAGGCAGGTATTACAGGAAAATATTTGAAAGTGGGTATTCTCTAGAATAGTTTCCATGCATACTTTGCTCTGTAGCTTGACTGATGTAGTGATATGACATATTTATTGAAACTATGTGTTACTGTTAGCTTTATGGGAGTAACTTCTAGGATGGGAGTTTATCTTACTGGGGTGTGCAGCCTTTTTTCTGATTTATAAATTTAGCAACTATTCTGGAAAACAGTAGATAGTTCTCTGTGCTTATTAAATTAATGGCCATGCTTAACTGTGTATAACATATATATGTGTTTCATCTAAATAGCAGTCTAAAGCTTGAGCATTAGAGACTGATTTTGTTTATTCATGACTTTATATTAAGGAAATATAATAGGCTGATGTGAGCCTGAGGTAATTATTTTTGTCCATTTAGCATTGGGGTTAGTTTTAGTAGGTAAGAGAGAAAAATATCTTTCTCAAAACAGGGTCTACTCCTGCCAGTATTTCTTACCCATTGTTTGTGCATGAAGGAGGAAAAGCTATCTTTTCTAGCTGCACTAATCTTACATATTCTTCATTGATCTATGCAGACAAATTTTAAAATCTTAAAATTGTGAGTTATCTTCGATTCATCTGGTCAGTACTTCAGTTTTATAGTTTGAGGAAACAGAGCCAGAGTAGTCAAGCAAATGACACATAATTGTCATATATGTGGTGTTCTTAGGTAAAATTTAGTAGTGGTTATATATTTATTCTTTTTCAAAATTGTAGGATGCATTAATTTATCAGTAAAGATAAATTATAATCAGTAAGCCTTAAGGTTTTATATAGATACAGTTAATATGAAATTATGTATTTATAATAGTATTACCTTATTTTAAAATATTATACTAAATACAAAGTAAGTACTCAGTATGTTTAATACTATAGTTGAGTGGATAATTTTTTTGCTAAGATATATCAATTGATGAATTGTACTAGTTTTAGTTTTTATGTTAGATGAATTCTGACCAAAAGAACATTTTACATTGTAAAATAACATATTTTACAAGATTGGAAAAAAATGAAGATCAACTGAAAACACTAACTATGGAGCTTCAGAAGAAATCAAGTGATCTGGGTAAGATTTAGACAATGATGTGTGCTTTGATAATATTGCCTAATTGGCAGAGAAAATTTAAATTTTAAACACTTCAGTTTTATTACATAGTTTGTAGATATTGAGAGGTATCGGTAGCCTAAGAGGTGTTTGTATCCTTAATAATTCTTAGTGAGAAGTGTGTACTATATTTTAAGTGAATTTTAAAATTTCGTTGCTTAATCTTGTTGGAGTAGTAACTATTTATAATAGGAAAATGTGATCCTATGTTATCATATGGTATGTTAATATGTAGCAACTTTTATGATCAGAAGAAAGAGGTTCTATAATTTTGTGAATTTATGACCATTTAGTTAGCTAATTCTAATGATCTATGCTTAATATTTACAAATCTACATATCTACAAATACAGAGAATTAAAGACACAAAATACACTTTTCTAATTCAAATAAAAAGGATTATTTTTATAAAGAAATTTTATGAATTAATAGGTATTTTTCTAGACTATCTCCACAACTTTCTGCCAGCTTTATTATTAGCTTTGAATTCATGTATAATTACAATAATTACAACTAATGTTACTTAAAACTTGGAATATTTACTTAATATTTCAAAAGTAGACTATTAGTTGGGTATGGTGGCACATGCCTGTGATTCCAGTACTCTGGAGACTGAGGCAGGAGGATTGCCACAAATTCAAGGCCATCCTAGGCTACATAGTGGGTTCAAGACGAACCTGAGCTATACAGCAAGACCCCGTCTCAAAAAGACCAAAAAAAAAAAAAAAAAAGGCTGTTTTGTTGAACCATATATATGCTTTTCTTTTTGAAATGCTTCCTTTTCCATTGTTAATTAACTCATTATTCAAAATTGTACATATACAAATCAAATAATTCTATTCTTGGGGTTATTTTATGTTAGAATGGCTTGAAATGCATTCCTTACCCAGTTTAAAAATCCTTTGTCGTAGCATAAAGTACTGTTTTAAACCACTGCATATATTTGTTGTCTTTAAAATTAGTTAATGTAACCTAAATAATTGTGCTCCTAACAGTTCAATCTAATAGTGTAATTAATTGTCCTCAACAAATTCAGTTGCATTTTGTTATTTTCTCATATTAGAGCAATACATTATGAGAAGGTGGAGAACTATGGTGTAAGTAAAATATAACACACTGGAGAAATTTCTAATTCTTACGAGAGAAAAGTTGAATATATAAAACCGTTTAAACAATGCTATGGGATATGAGGGGTGATCAAGAGTTAGGGTAAAGGAAGAAAATACCAGAACTTCAATTTCTATTTTTTTATGTTTTATAATGAATAATACATGATTGTATCATGTTAGATAAAATATGTCTTTGTATTTTTTACATATTTATATACTTGGAATAAATGCTCATAAATTTCTTGTTGATGGAGACAGTAGCTGATGCTAAGAGATAACCAGTGATAACAATATGGACTGTAGTTAGGAAAGGCTATATAAAAGAAGTAGACTTCAAGGTATAGAGAGACTTTGGATAGTGAAAGAAAGGGTAATAGAGTATAGAAAACATGTGGGAGAGTAGTATTAATAGTCATATAGGTAATTTACCTTATTTACTTCTTTGGCTAATAGTTTAGTTCAGAAAATCACAAATCTTGGGGAATATTCTGTCTTTTTCTATATGTCACAGCTAACTGATAATCTAGTGGTAATATTTCTAATTCTTAATATCTAATTTATAAAATACAACTAATTAGAGAGTTCCTATTAAATAACTTCTTTTCTTGTTACTGGGAATTGAACCCAGGGGCACTCTACCACTCTATATGCCCAGCCATTTGTATTTTTTATTTTGAGACAGTCTCACTAAATTGCCCATGCTGCCTTTGTGCTTGTGATCTTCTGGCCTCAGACTCCCAAGTAGCTGGCGTTACAAGGGTATGCTATCATGTTTAGCTTTAAATAACTTTTTTCTGTCTGTCTGACTGTGTCTTTTTGGCAGAAGAGGTTTGAGACAGGGTCTCAGGCTAGCTTCAAACTCACGGCGATCTTCCTTGCCTCAATCTCCTGAGTGAGAGTGTGAGCCTCAGGTGTATCCCAAAACTTTTGAATCTTTTCCTTTTCTTTCATATTCACAGACCCAGAACAGTTCAGGATCCTGTTTTTTCAATTTTTGAGTTTAAGCTCATGCTTTTAACTTAGTACAGCATGTATGTGAACATGTATGTGTATGGAACACAAACTGTGTCAGCGTAGTCATCAAACTGTGCTTCAGGTTACTGTAATTTGTCTATTCACTCAGTTTCTATTTGCTTTATTTATTTTTTTGGGGGGGGGTAAGATTTCTTAACCCCAGTAGCTTTTGTTTTTACTGTTTTTTAAAAATTTTTTTTATTTTAAAGATACTAAAATCTAACAAAACATAACAGAACAAAGTCAATCAAAACAAAGCAGTAGAACTGGTACAGAACTTCAGAGAAAGACACCAGGAAAACAACAGCTACCACAGCATACCTTGTTACTTTCAGAATAGTTGACCATTCCATCAGGTATAGTAAAATCAAGCCAAAAACAAAACACAGCAAAACAAATAAAAATAGAGTATAAAATAAAGCAAAAAAAAATGAGAATAAAGCAAAACAGTGAGAACAATATTGGGCCTCAAAGACAAGATAGAGGAGAATCCCCCGTATTTGCTACATTGCATACTATTCATCTTCCCAAGAGATGCTCAGACTGCTGGCTCCAGGCCTACAAATCACCTGAACGATACAAGCATTTAGTTGCTTTATGTACCATAGTTGCTGTCAACTTAGGCAGTCCTCTGAACCAGCAGGTTGCTTGGGAGGGTGGTGGCGGCAGTGTGAGTCCTGATACTTAGCCTGTGCGCTGCTGGCAGGCCTATGAGAAGCACATCTCTTTCTCCTCCTGGAGTCCGCGCTGGTCACACACACTCACCAGGAAGGCAGGCTAGGTTGTCTTCTGGTCGGAGCCTCCCTGTCCAACATGGCGGGATCTCGAGAGGCACATCTCTCGTTTTTACTGTTACTTCCTGGCTAAACTTTACTTTCTGCCTTTGAAGGTATTTTCTTAGGCTTATATTTTGGTTATAGAGTGTTTCTTTGTTGTCTCTTCAGCAGTCTCAATCCCAAAACCACTTTTTATCTATGCACTGCTCAGATACAGCACATGCTCTACTCCTTATATCTTAATGTTAGAGCTGGACGACACATATTAGACTAGTACTAATTGTGGTAGTTTGAAGATCCATCTGTTTCTTGTTTTATATACCTTTTGGTCGTTCTCTATTGATGCTAGAATATTGTTTAAAAAAATACATACCCAATTATTCTGTGTTGCTAATTTAAATTTTTTATCTGCTTGCCAAGTTTTAGCTCTTTCATATTAGCTGCCTTTTCATTGTTGGTTTAACGAGTAAGGGTAGTGCATACAAAGTAAGTTAAAGTTAACTGTAACAAAATCTTTGAAAAATAGTTCCTTTCTTCCCTCCCCCATCATTCTCTCCTTCCTTACATCCCTCCCCACCACCTCCCATCTGCCCTTCCAGGAGAGATTTATTTTGGCTCATGTTTTCCTACCTTCTTTACTTGCTGTTTTTCACTTCGTTACGTATATGTCTCCTCTGATCCTATTGAGTCTTAAGTATTGCTCTAATAGGTCTTATTGCTGTGGTCATTTTTTTCACTTGCTGTGATCATTTTTGTGTTTCTACACTCCTCTTTGTTTTTAATCTGGCTATGTAGAATATTTTTCCTTAAGTGTGTTCTAATGCTTCTGCTTTGATTACCAGATACATAATTCAACTTTTGGGCTAAGATTTATTTATTCTTGGTTTAACCTTGTATATAATATGAGCAACAAAATAGACACTGTTTTTCATTTTCTCATGAGGTTTGCACTCTACTTAGGAGATTGCTAAAACAGTCACAAATAAGTAATTACAAATCGGGTTAAATGCTTGAAAGAAAAATAATGCAATATATGAAAATACTAGAGCCCAGTTTAGATTTGATCAGATGTGGTCTTCAACTGAGACCTAAAAAATAAGTGAGATTTAAAATGTTAGATAAAGCTTGGGGTTGAAGAGGATTTTTTAGTCTGGGAAAAGTGTGTAATGCTCTGAGGTATTAAAGAACTTGCTTCATTGAAGTGATTGAAAGGTTTTGCGACTGAGTGTAAGAAGTAATACATGGAGAGAAATTGATAGGAGTATAAGGAGACAATTTAGGTAAGGTCAGAGAAGTGAATTTTGATTTTATTCTAACAGTAATGGAAAACTTAAATTATTTTAAGTAAAGAAATGACATAATCTGGTTTATGCTTTTCTAGGGCTTCCTATATCTTTTACATTGCACATAAATTTGGTGGTAGGTGGTAGATAGCTAGTGAGGAAAAGAATGAAAGCAGACAAATGGGATTGCAGGTTATTTGAGTGGTCCAGGCATGAAAGAGTATCATTTGAAAATAGGAGTCACATCACCATTTTGCTGCCTTTTCTGGGAGGCTCATTAATCCGAAGATGGTTTCTTTTTTACTCTCCGGAAAGTTGTTTTCCATCTGTTTTCTCCTTTCTTCTAAATCTTAGTGTTCATGGCAGGGGATATAGCTCAGCAGCACAGTGCCTGCCTGGCAAGCACAAGGTCCTGAGTTCAATTTCTGGTACCCGCCCCAAATACAGATTAAACAACAGTAATAATAATTTAAAAAAAATAAATCTTACTGTTCTCAGGAACTTTTCTTTTTCTTTGTTTGTTTTTTTAAGTCTTTTTGAGACAGAATTTCACTGCATAGTTCAGGCTGGCCTTAAACTCACTTTGTAGCCCAGCCAGCCTCGAACTCACAGCAGTCCTCCTGCCTCAGTCTCCCGAGTGCTGGAATTACAGGCAGGTGCCACCATGGCTGGCCTTCTCAAGAACTCTTGATGGGAGGGACTTTGGAAATTTTGTATCAGTCCTTCATGTTATTTTTTAAAACTTTGTCTTAGGCTTCTTCCCTTTTTATTCTTTTTCCTAAATATGGGGAAAAGGTTTTCTTGCTTTTCCTCTGCTAATTATTATTTTTAACTGTTTCTGTTTTACTATTTTAAAATCTTTGTTGCCAAATTTTAACTTACAAAGTGTAATCTGAGATATAATATCTTGTTGAATCATATTATGCTTAGTAAAATACTGCTTGTTTGCTCTGTTAGCTTTTCTATTTTAATTTTAATTTTATTCTTAGGTGATTTTGGAGCCTCTCTTTCATGGTTTTGTTTTTCTTCACAAGTTGGTGGTACCTGGTGATTTATTCATCTAAGCATTTGAGAAGCTGTCTTCACATGCGTGTATTGTAGTATGATTCTTTTGATTATAGGAACTTACAGAAAGTACTGGAAAGTGAAATGGGCTTGGTAGCTTGCCTTTTGGTGTAGGGCAGTGATGGCGAACCTTTTAGAACTTTCAATGATAAACAGCCCACTGTGGCATGTGTGCCATAGGTTTATACCACTGGTATAGGGGATGTTTTTCTTGCTTGAGGATCATGAGCTATTTGGGACATGAAAGTGTCTTTGGTCCTAGTTCCCAGGATTTTTGCTTTAAACTGAGATATACTTTGTGGTAGGAGATATGGTTCCCTGATTTGGTTGTTCCACTAGCCTCGTTGAGTTAGTGCAAGACCTCTCCCCTCAAGAGTTCTTTAGTTACCTGATTTGTTAAGGGTAATTTGTCTTGTTTTGGTAATGTTATTTCCTTTTCTCTTTTTTCTTTTTTTGTCTTTTTTCTAAATTTATGGGATTGAGGTGAGAATGTAGAGTTGCTCAGTCCATTGTTTTAAACCAGTCCTCAAGTTTTTAAAGATTATTTTTAACCTAAAGTGAAGCTTTCTGATTGTTTTACATGTGACAGGTTTTTTTTTAGATTCTATATTGACATGGCATGCTTTTTTTATTTTAAAGAGAAAAAAGAAAAGAAAAACCAAGAAGCAAACAAACCTAAAAAACAACAACTGAAAACAATAATAGCTAGGTTTTCAAAACAAGATGACCATTTAACAATGGTTGTTACATTTCATATTGCTATCTTCAAAATAGTTTCTCAGGTTACCAAATACAGGAATAAAACAAAACAGTAAAATGGAGCAAAACATTGGATTTCAAAGACAAGACAGAAGGAAATCCCCCACCATTGCCACAATGTACACTGCCATCCTCCAAATAGATGCCCAGGCCTGCAAAGTCAATCAAGCTACACAGTCATCAAGCTATTCCTTTCATCTCACTTGCTATCATTTCACCCTGAGTCCTCTGAATATGCCAGTTACTTATGAGGTGGGTTGGGTTGTGGGAATGCACTTCTGGCTTCCCAGTCTGCACACTGGCTGACTTATGGGAAGGCGTGGTTCATCTTTTTGCTGAGTCTTCCCAATCTCCATGGCAGAGCCTGGCTCATGGGAAGGCATGGTTTTTGACATTGCATGTTTTGCAATTGTTTTTCTTAAAAGTGGTGGACAGTTACCACAAATGTTACTTTAAAATGCACAGCCGAGAAAGTTTTAGTAATTGTTATATTTCCAATAGTTAATAACCCTTAACATTAAGGAAAGAGTATTTCAGACAATTCATCTTCTTCTGCAGGCAGGTAAAAAGGTAAGAAAAAAAATGAGAGATTTGGGCTATAAAGATTTTCAGTTTATTAACTAATATTGAATTCATGGAAGTATAGAGAAGCATCCTAAAGCACTATTATTTAGGGCAGCAAGAAGAACATTGTTAACAAAGAGAACAGGATTATGAGATAAAGTAGAAATATGAAAAATGAATAATGCAGAGTCTTTATAATCAAAGGAAAAAGGTAGGAAGTGGTTAATAGTATCATATACTACCAGGTTCCATAATGATGAAGATTGAAGATTATATCACATTGTGGTTATTGCTGATTTTTTTTCTTTGCAGTAGTAGAGATTGAATAACCTGAGCCTAGCACCTTCCTACTGAGCTATAACCAGAGCTCCTTTCTTTCTTTCTTTCTTTTTTTTTTTTTAAAGACGGTCTTTCTGAGTTGCCTATGCTGGGATTGAATTTGTACTCCTTTGACCTTAGCCTTACACTGGATGAAGGACATGTACCACCACCCCTGGAATATTGTTGATCTTTGAGAACATGAGTTTATTAATATCATGGAGATAGGCATTAATTTTGTGAAAAGAGCCATGTAGTTGACAACAGAAATTTGTAAAACAAAATGAAAAATCTGAAAATACTTTGGAAGAGCAGGAAGGTTAATTACATAATTCTGTTTTATATTCAAATGGGATATTTAGGTGGAATAGGTGAAATAAAGTATTTTTTTTCTTAGAGTAGTGAGTATTGGTAATACAGCAGCTGAGGTGTTAACGGGGGTGGGGATGTCAAAATCCAAAGAGCAGTGTTAACAGTTTGAGAAAAGATCCCTTTTAAGTTTGGAGTGAAGATTGAGAAGTTAGGTAGGTTTAAAGTAGTGATAGATTGAAGGTAAATGCATTAGCTGACCTCATTCCAAATATATTTTATGTAGACTATTGCTTATTTGCTTTATGAATTTTGTGCTCATTTCACTGTGGAATTAACTTTAAAGTGTTACTGCCATTTTACTTTTGCATAGTTGCTTTAGACTCCCTGTGTGCTCCTTTTATGTTTTACAGTGCTCCGGTTGCATTGATGTATCTCTTGATTTTTTTCCCCTTCAGATGGCATTATTTTTTGTCTTTTCTATTCTTTTAATCTAGCTTTTAACACATATGTATTCTTTTGATTTTTAGAAGAGATGATTAAGTTTAAAAATAACACACAAGTAGAAGTTGAAGAATTGAAAAAAGTTGCAGTAAGTATATAGTCTTTCCTATTAATATATAGCAGTAACTTTTCAAAAAATATTGAGCCCACTGAATTAGAACATCCCAGTCTAAATGTCTCATACTGCTTTTCACCTAAAATATGAAAGCTATATATATGTAAAGCTATAATATTTACCAATTTTTATATATTTTGTTAACTGTTTATCAAGATGTTCATATTATTTAAATATGTGCTGACAACACATTTAAATAAGATTGAATATATATGTGTATGTATATGTGTGTATATATATATATGAGTATATATATTTTTTTTATAACTGATTATAAATTTAGTACTTTTAGGTGCTGTACCACAAAGACCCAATTTTGAAAAAGATATGCATGATATTTATTCTGTGCTGAAGAGTAGTGCTAAGGTATCTACTGAGTTTGTAGGATAAGGCTTTATTATGTTTTAATTGATTACAGTGTGGAGAACATGGATTGGCACTTGCAAGTATGTGTGTGTGTGTGTCTGTGTGTGTGCTCCCTAGCAAACCCAGGACCTTGCACATGGTAGGTCAGACTCTACCAGTAAACTAGAGCCCCAACCTTCCAAATTTTTCTATAGATGATCAGTAAATATTTTAGACTTTGTGGACTATATTTGATAGGCTTTACTTCTTTCTTCTCCTTTTACCTCCTTTGCTTCTCTTTATTCTTAACCTTGTAGAAGTGTAAAAACCATTCTTAGCCCAAGGATCTACAAAAGATATTATAAGCTGAATTTGTCTCACAGGCTATGGTTTGCTGACCTGTTCTATAGGGGAAATATTGTTTATGATTGCAGACATTGGATTTTGTGTTTACCTGTCTCATTTCAACTCCTAATTCTTCTGTCTTTTGGGAAGCATTATTTCTTCATTAAATTGATTTAGCACTTGTAACTTACAATAATGTCTTACTTTGGTTTCACATTTGCTAATGCATACTTATGCAAGTCTTTGTTTAAATGTCTTTGCTTTAGGAAGCCTCTCTTGATAGACCAGGCTAGGTTTAAGTTTCTGTGTGGCTCGTTTCCGTAGCACTCTAAATATTTGTTGTACAACATTTATCACAAATGATATTAATTTATTTTCAGCGTGACTTAAGACTTTATTTACTATTTAGACTCCTCCTTACCTAGCATAATGCCTGGCATATTGCATATGATTAATGAGTAAAGAATGGGTGTGGGTGGCACCGATCAGTAGGCTTGTAACCTGGTTGGAATATAAAGACACAGAAAGAAGGCAAGCTACTGCTTTGCTGCCTCCTACCTGCCATGTAAAACTGTTGCTGATCAATGATGCCACCTCTACAAACTGTGCGCTAAAATAAACTTTTTCTTCTTTAACTTGTGGGTGTAGGGTATTTTGTCTCACCTATGAGAAAGTAAAATAGCCATTAGCATCCTTTAAAATTGATTAAATGTTGACATGTTTCAGTTAGGTTTATCATTTTATAACCTGTTTTCTGTTTGTTTTGTTCTTTTTTCTGCTATCTTTAGGTTATTCAAATATATTTTAGTATCCATTTTAATGTATCAGTATTTTATCTGTACTTCTCTGATTTATTTCTGTGGTTAGTCTAGGGATTATAATATCCATTCTTTGTTTATTGTGAATTATAATGTACCACTTCATAAAAATGTTGAAACTTTTTGACTATACATATCCATTTTACTAGAGTTGTTGTATACATTGCACTTAAATACATTTACATCTTTATAAGGCAGTGTTAATAGTTTTGCTCTAAATAGCTTTGTGTTTTAAAGAATTTAAGAAGAATGGGTGGTCTTTTATATTTAATCTGTTGCCAAGTTTTGCAAATTTTAATTTTTTTTATTAGTACATGTTTGTCATACATAATAATTACATTCATCATAGGGAACTTGGACCTGTACGTAATATATCGTAATCCTTTTTTTTCTCATTCCTCTCCCATCCCTTCAAACCTTTGTTTCCATTTTTCCTTTTCCTTTTTAAAAAATTTTTCTTCCCTTCCTTCTCATCTGCCTCCCCCTTGTTTGTTTTCCTTCCCATTTGAACATGTTCCCTACTTCCCAAAATCTGTCCTCCATTTTTCTCTTTTTGTACCTTTGCATTTCTCACACAAGAAACAATATAATATTTAAACTTGCATGTCTGATTTATTCTGCTTAAAATTATGGTATCAAGGTATATCCATTTACCTAAAACTGTCTTAAGCTTATCCTTTTTATGGCAGAGTAATACTCCATTGTATATAAATACCACTTTTTCTTTACCCATTCATCTGTTGATGGGCATAT
This sequence comes from Dasyprocta punctata, assembly GCA_004363535.1. NCBI lineage: Eukaryota > Metazoa > Chordata > Mammalia > Rodentia > Dasyproctidae > Dasyprocta > Dasyprocta punctata. The sequence continues at coordinate 9,161 of RJWM01027669.1, read as the reverse complement.
GGGCTATTTCCAAGATTTAGATATTATAAATTTTTATTCTATAAGTATGGTTAATGCTTATAACTGTGGAATGATGCTTTTAATTAAGGAGTATACCAGGGTGAGGAATAGCTGGGTCAAGTGGAACCTCTAGTTCTAGTTTTTTGAGGACCTCCACACGGATTTTCGTAGTGGTAGTACCAATGTACACTCCCACTATCAATGAAGAAGAGTTCCTTTTTCCCCATAGCCTTGCCAGCATTTATTGTTGATTGATTTCTTAAGGATAACCATTCTTCCTGGAGTGAGATGGAATCTCCATGTTTTTTTTATTTGCATTTTTCAAATGACCTGTAAAGTTAAACTTTTTCCACATATTTATTTGCCATTTGTACTTCTTCATCTGAGAAGTATTTGTTTACTCCAGATGCCCATTTTTGAATTGGATCTTTAAATTGAGGAGGGAATCTGATTTTTTTTTTTCTGTTTTTAATATATATTCTGGAAGTTAGTTCTTTGAGGAGTAGCTGGTAAAAAATGTTTTCTTGTTCTGCAGATTTCCTCTTCACTCAGTTGGTGTCTTCTTTTGTTATTCAAGAGCTTTTGATAGCATGTGATCCTTGTTGATTTATTGTACTACTTTCTGTGTCATTGGGGTTTTCATTTATGAAATCTTTGCCTATGCCTATGTCTTCAAGAGTTTTACCTATTCGATCTTCCATCAAATTGTTTCTGTTTTAGTATTTAGATCTTTGACCTATTTCAATTTTAGTTTAGTGCATAGTGAGACATACGGATCTAAGTTTAATCTTTGGCCTGTGGAAAGTGGATTCCCCAGCATTGTTTATTAGACAGACTGTCTTTCTTCCAGAGAAGGTGTTTTGCCCATTTGTTAAAGATAAAGTACCTGAGTGTGCTTAGAATTGTTTCTGCATCTTCTATTCTGTTCGTTTGATCCTTGAGTATGTCTTTTTGCCATTAACATGGTGTTATTTTTTATCTTGGCAACTTTACGGTATCACTTCAAGTCAAGGATTGTGATATTCCCAGCCTTGCCTTTGTTGACTAGAGTTGCTTTTGCTATCCTATGCCTCTTCTGGTCCCAAAATTCTGGTTCCTGAATTTTAGGAATGTTTTCTCTAGTTCTGTGAGGAATGCTGTTGGTATTTTGATTGGAATTACATTAAATCTGTATAAGAGTTTTGAAAGTATGACTGTTTTCACTATATTGGTTCTGCTATCCAAGAGCAGGGTTATCTTTCCATTTTCTGATTTCTTCTTCAGTTTCCTTTTTAAGAGTACTGTAGTTTGCAGTGTAAATGTCTTTCACTTCATTAGGTTGATTCCGAATATTTCCTTTTTCTTGAAACTATTGTGAAAGGTGTTGATTCCCTCAGTGGGTTTGTTATTCATGTACAGGAGTGCTATTGATTTTTGAGTGTTGACTTTGTATCCTGCTATGCTGCTTAATCTTTCTCTCTCTCTCTCTCTCTCTTTCTCTCTCTCTCTCTCTCTCTCTCCTTCTTTCTTTCTTTCTTTCTTTCGACAGGGTCTCACTATGTAGTTCAGGCTGGCCTTGAACTAGCAGCAATCCCATTGCCTCACCCTCCAGAGTGCTGGGATCACAGGTTTGTGCTGCCATGCTCAGCTGAGTTTCATTATTAAATCTAGGAGTTTTTCGGTGGAGTTTTTGGGGCCTTCACGTAAAGTATCATGTCATCAGCAAGTAATAATTTAACTTCTTCCTTTCCTATTCATGTTCCTTTTATTCTTTTCTCATGTCTGATTGTTCTGGATAATGTTTCCAGAGCTATATTGAACAAGAGTGGTGATAGTAGGCATCCTTGTTTTGTTCCTGACTTTAGAGTAAAAGTTTTCAGGTTTTGACCATTTAGATGATGTTCACTGTTGGTTTGTCACAGATGGCCTTTATCAGTTTAAAATAAGAACCTTCTCTTCCAAAGTTTTTGTGTTTTTATCATGAATGGGTGTTGGGTTTTGTCAGATGCTTTTTTTGTATCTATCGAGATGACCATGTGGTTTTTTTGTCCTTGGTTCTGTTAATGTGGTGTATTACATCCTGTGATTTGCATATGTTGAGCCACCAGTGCATCCCTAGGATAAATCCTACTTGGTCATGGTGTGTAATCTTTTTGATGATTTGTTGCATTGTTTGCCACTATCAATGTTGAGAAATTTTGTAGGTGTGTTCTTTGAAGAGATTGGCCTGTAGTTCTCTTTTTTTGTTGAGTCTTTCTCAGGTTTTGGTATTGGATAATGTTTGTTTCCAGAAATGAGTTTGGGAGAATTGCTTCCCTTTAAGTGTCATGAAAGAATTTGAGGAGTTAGTGACATTAGATATTCTCTAAATTTCTTAGAGAATTCAGCATTGAATGTGTGAGGACCTGGACTTTTCTTGGTTTGTAACTTTTTTTAATTCTTGAATTTCATTGATTGATACTGGAATGTTTAGAGTTTTTATGTCTTCTTGATTTAGCTTTGGTAATTCATATGTATCTAGGAATCTATCCATTTCTTTTGAATTTTCATTAGAGTATAGGCTCCCAAAGTAGGTACTGGATTTCTGCAGGATCTGCTTTGATTTCACCTTTTTTCTTTCCTAATTGCATGTTGGGTCTCTTCTTGTTTTAAGAAAGAAGGAAAGAAAGAGAAGAGAAAACAAAACTAAAATGTTCACATTCACACACATGAAAGAAAAAAAAAACTATATAGAAAAAATTTTAAAAAGACCAAAAACAAAGAAAAAAGAAAAATAATCTTCTTTGTGATTTAAAGTCTATAATTATCTTCTGGAGTCCACAGTTTTGTGGCAGTGAGCAATTCAAGGTGTGAATCTGCTCTCACTGGTAGTCAGGGGTGAGGCAGGCAGAGCCCAGATCTGTGCTGTATAATGCTAGTAAGGTGGTAGTAGGGTTAGGGTGGAGTGCTGGTTTGGGACTTCGAAATTGACAAATTCAGGTTGAACCTGGCCTCTGGTCATGGGTGTAGGACCTGAGTTTTTAGCTTATAACACCCTGGTTGTCCTTGGCAGCCTAACCATAGCTCGTTGACCATAGACATTTCCTGTGATTGTCTCTTCCCCAGTCACTGTTGGGGTTTCATCACTGGGAGTCCTGAGATGAAGCCAACCTGTGGCTGCTTTTAGTCCTAGTTTCAATTGGCCCCTCCCTGAAATGGTGCCTGACTAGGCACTCTCTTCAGGGTATATGGCAGATGTTTGGATTGAAGTTGCTCACCAGCTATTGTAGTACATGGCATCCATTTTATTTTGCATGTAGAATTGACAAGTTTTTTTCTTTCAGCACCTTAAAAATGGTTTCTTATTTTCTTCTATCCTCCCATGTTTTCTAAGTAGAAATTCACAAATATATTGTCTAGATTTTCCCCTTAACTTTGATTTTTAAGCGATATGTGAAGGAAGTTATCTTTTTCTAGCTGAGATTCATACCTCTTCGTAAATTTGTAACAGTTCAAATATGGGAAGTTCTGGCTATTATTTCATCAAATACATACTTTTGTTTTATTTCACTATCTTTTCCTCTTGGCATTACAATTATATATCTTTCATCTTTTTATATTGTTCACAGATTCTTGAGTGCTATTCATTTTTCTCAGTTTGATATTCCTCTTCTTAGGTTGTATCATTTCTATTTTTCCAACACTGAAATTCATTTTTACTTGGTGTACTCTCCATTGTGCTCTTAAATCCAGCTGGTAATTTTTTCTGCATTTCTAAAATTTCTGTTTAGTTCTGTTTTCTATTTTTTTAATATTTCTTCCCTTTTTTTATTCATTTGAAGACTATTTCCTATACCTGATTCAGTATATTTATAATAGGTGTATTAAAGCCCTCATTTGATAAAGTTCTTATGTCTTGGTCATACTGGGGTTACAATATGTTGCCATGAAGTTTGCATTCATATTAGGGAGTAGATGCTTGTACGTAACATAGCTAAATTCCTTTTTCTGCCCTCCCTTGCTCCTCTAAATCTCCTTTCCCTATTTTCATTATTATTGTTTTTAGTTCATGTTTATGACATACAGTGTTCACGTTCATTGTACATATTTGGTGATGCTTCTTAAATCTGTTTAATTCCTTCCCTATGCCCTCATTTTCCTGGACCCCTTCCTATGTGCAAAAGATCTGTCTCCTTTGTTTTGCTCTTTATTTGTAGTTTGCTTTACATCAAATGAGAGCTGTCAAATGAGGGCTGTTTAAATTTGTGTGTCTTAGGGCCTGGGATTTAGCTCAGTGGTGTAAGCACCTGCCTGGCAGGCGCAAGTTGTGGGTTTGATCCCCGGTACCAAATAAATAAAAAAATAAACTTGTGTGTCTTCTTTCACTTAGCATTTTGTTTTCTAGGTACATCCATTTTCCTATGAATGTCAGATTTTTCCTTCTGTATTGCTCAGTAGTATTCCATTATGTATAAGTACATTTTCGTTATTTGTTCTTCTGTCGATGGGAATACAGGTTGCTTCCAGGATTTAGCTATTATGACTTGTGCTGCTTTCAACATTGGTATGGATGTATCGCTGTACATTCTTTAACTCTTTTGGGAAGATAAGAAGGGGAATAGCTAGGTCAAATGGACTTTCTAATTTTAGTTCTTTGAGAAATTCCATACTTAAATCTGTAATGGTTGTAGTAGTTTACATTCTCACTAACAATGTAGGAGACTTCTTTTTTTCATAGCAGTCATGCCCAGTATTTATTATTTGATTTCTTAATGATTGCTATTCTTTCTGGAGTAAGATGGAATCTTACTGGTATTTTAATTTTCGTTTTTCCAGTGGCCAGAGATATTGAACTTTTCAAAGTGTTTGTTGGCCATTTGTACTACTTCTGAGAAGTGTCTTATCATTTCACTTCCCCCTTTACTGGATCTTTTATTTTGGGTGATCTAATATTTTTGAGTTCTTTATATGTTCTAGATATTATTTCTCTGAGGAGCTGTGGGCAGTGTTTTTTCCATTCTGTAGGTTGTCTGTTCACTGTACTAATTGATTCCTTTGCTATGCAAAAGCTTTTTAGTTTGGTATAATTCCATGCGTTAATTGTTAACTTCTTGTGTGATTGGAGTTCTGTTCAGAAAGTCTTGGTTTGTCATAAATATCCTTTTTCAGATTCAGATAAGGTTCATCTGTATCTAATTTCTTTAAAGATTTTATCATGAAAGGATGTTAGATTTTATCAAAAACGTTTTCCACACTTACTGATATGATCATGTGTTTTTACTCCTGCTTCTGTTTATGTGGCATACTACATTTATTGATTTGCATACATGGAACCATGGAACTCTGGGATTAAACCTACTTGGTTATGACGAATGATCCTTTTTATGATGTGCTGCATTCTGTTTGACAATATCTTATTGAGGATTTTGCATCTGTTTTCATTACAGAGATTGATTTGCAGTTTTCTTTTTTGTTGGATCTTTGGTTTGAGGATCAGAGTGATGCTGACTTCCAGAATTATTTCTGGAAGCATCCTTCCCTTCCAGTGTTATTCAAGAATTTGAGGAATATTGGTGATACATCATTCTTAAAGGTTTTGCACAATTCAGTAGTGAATCTTGGACTTTTTTTAATTGGTAGGTTTTTTTTCTGACTCAGTTTCATTACTTGTTCTTAGGTTGTTCAATATTTTTGTTCTTAAAAAGAAAATTACAGACCAATCTCCCTAATGAACATAGATGCAAAAATTCTCAATAAAATACTGGCAAATACAATACAGCAAGTTATCAGGAAGATTATACACCATGATCAAGTGGTATTCATCCCAGGAATGCAGGGATGGTTCAACATACACAAATCAATAAATGTAATATATCATATCAACAGGGCCAAGGACAAGTACCACATGATCATCTCAATAGATGCAGAAAAAGCTTTCAACAAAAATCCAACACCCATTCATGATAAAATCCTGCAGAAAATTGGATTAGATGGTCTCTACCTCAACCTGATAAAAGCCATATATCATAAACCAACAGCTGACATCTTACTAAATGGAGAAAAACTGAAAACTTTCAACCTAAAATCAGGAACAAGACAAGGGTGTCCATTATCACCATTCCTATTTAATATAGTTCTGGAAATAGTAGCCAGGGCAATTAGACAAGAGAAAGAAATAAAGGGAATAAGGATAGGAAAGGAAGAAGTCAAATTATCATTATTTGCAGATGATATGATACTCTACATAGAAGACCCCCAAAATCCACTAAAAGACTTCTAGATGTAATAACCAAATTCAGTAATGTAGCTGGATACAAGGTGAACACTCAAAAATCAATAGCATTCTTGTACACAAATAACAAAGTCACTGAGTGAGAAATAAGGAAAATCACACCCTTCCCTATAACATCCAAAAAAATGAAATACATTGGAATCAATCTAACAAAGGAAGTCAAAAATCTCTACAGTGAAAATTACATTACTCTGAAAAAGGAAGTCAAAGAGGATTTCAGATGGGAAGATAGTCCCTGTTCATGGATATGAAGAATAAACATTGTGAAAATGGCCATTCTCCCAAAATTATTATACAGATTTAATGCAATCCCAATCAGAATACCACTCCCATACCTCACAGAGCTGGAGAAAGCATTCCTGAAATTCATCTGGAGCCAGAAGAAACCTAGAATAGCAAAGGCAGTTCTGGGCCACAAAGGTAAGGCAGGAGGCATCACAATCCCCAACTTGAAACTATACTACAGAGCTACTGTGTTAAAATCAGCATGGTACTGGAATCAAAACAGACCTGAAGATCAATGGAATAGATTAAAAGATACAGCCACAACTATAAACACACTTAGCCACCTCATCTTTGACAAAGGGGCCAAACATGTACATTGGAAGAAAGATGGCCCCTTTAACAAATGGTGCTGGAAAAACTGACTTTCCATATGCTGTAAACTAAAACTAGATCCATGTCTATCACCATGTACTAAAATAAAGTCAAAATGGATCAAAGATCTGAATATAAAAACAGAGACACTAAACTTGTTAGAAGACAAAGTTAGATAAAAATCTTGATGACATAGGAGTAGGCAGAGAGTTCATGAACAAAAATGAAATTGCACGGGACACACTTCCCAGAATCAACAACTGGGGTCTCATCTTACTAAAAAGTTTTTGCATGTCGAGGGAAATCTTCAACAGAGTGAAAAGAAAACCCACAAACTGGGAAAATATCTTAGCCAATTGTCCTTCAGACAAAGGCCTTCTATCTAAAACATATAAAGAATTAAAAGAAATCAGGCCCCCAAAATTCAAGGACCCAATCCAAAAATGGGCATCTGAGATGTATACACACTTCTCAGAGAAAGAAATAAGAATGGTAAATAAATACATGAAAAAATGTTCAACATCAATGGTCATTTGGGAAATGCAAATTAAAACAACAGTGAGATTCCATCTCCAGAAAGAATGACCAAGATTAAAAAAATCAGCAGTAAATGCTAGAGGGGCTGTGGGGAAAAAGGAACTCCTCTCCACTGTTGGTGGGAGTGTAGACTGGTACAACCACTGTGGAAGTCAGTGTGGAGATTCCTCAAGAAGCTAGGATTGGAGATCCCATTTGACCCACCTATCCCACTGCTGGACCTTTTCCCAGAAGAATTGAAAACATCATACCACAGTGATATTTGTGCACCCATGTTTATAGCAACCCAATTTGTAATAGCCAAATCTTGGAAACAACCCAAGTGTCCATCAATCAAAGAATGGATGAAAAAGGTGTGGTATTTTTATACAATGAAATACTACTCAGCTCTCAAGATTGCATTGAGACTTTTATTAAAAGTAAATGGACACTGACTTGAGACCATACTCATAAGAGAGATAAAGCAAACCCACATGTGTAAATACCGTATTGTCTCCCTAGTGTAAGAAACTGAAACTCCTTAGTATATATGATGCAAAATCTGTAATAAATACTAGGTAAGGGTAAAAAACTGCTCAAAGAGAAAAAGTAATTGGGAAAGGGAAAAGGAGGAAAGAAGGAAGGGAAAAGGAAAAAGACATAAATATGTATATACATATATGTAAGATAACTAAAATATCTATACTGCTGAATGTATTAGTTATTGAGAAAGACCAGTTAAAACTCATGATTAGATCAATTTAACATGTCTATATCTGTTAATGTAAACAACTGTGTTGAAGGTAACAATACGCAATATTGTAACCATTGTTAAGTTCCTCTCATCTTGTTTTGTAAACCTGTAATGTTACTGTTGTGGATTCATTGTTGTCATTTGTTTTTCTCTCTTGCTTTTTGTCTTATATGTCTTTTTTTCTCTTAAAAATATTTTTATTCTTTGGGTTTAGTTTTGGTAACTCATAAAAGTCTCAAAATCTGTCAGTTTTTTCAGGATGTTCTAATTTGTTTTTTATTGTAACTGTTCTGGATTTTAGTCATGTGATTTCATTTTTATTTCTAGTTGCATTGGTGTCTTTCTCTTTCTTATGGTAAGTTTGGGTTATGGTTTCTCTATTTTGTTTAGTCCTTTAAGAACCGCTTCCTAAATTCATTGATTCTTTGTATATATATTTTTTTAGTCTCAGTTTCATTAACTTCTGCTCTGATGTTTATGATTTATCTCCTCAACTTCCATTTGGTGTTGGATTATTATTGTTTCTGAAGACCTTGTTAGGTTATTTATGTGAGCTTGCTTTGTTTTCCTAAGTGGTCATTGATAACAATGACCTTCCCTCTTAGGACTGCTTTCATTGTGTCTCTTCGGTTCCAGTGTATTGTATATATATTGTTACTTGCTTCAAGAAATTGTTTAGGCCAGATCTTGGAAACAACCCAAGTGCCCATCAATCAAAGAATGGATAAAAAAGATGTGGTATTTTTATACAATGGAGTACTACTCAGCTATTAAGAAAGATTGTATTGAGACTTTTATAAGTAAATGGTCACGACTTGAGACCATACTCATAAGCGAGATAAACTCACACGTGTAAATACCATATTGTCTCCCTAGTGTAAGAAATGGAAAAGTATATATGATTCAAAATCTATAATAAATACTATGGAAGGGTAAAAAACAGCTCAAAGAGCAAAGATAATTGGGAAGGGAATAGGCGGAAAGAGAAAAGGGAAGAGGAAAAGATATAAACCTGTATATATGTATATGTAAGATAACTAAAAA
>RJWM01027668.1:0-26547 GCA_004363535.1 Dasyprocta punctata | reverse complement strand
AAAGAAAGAAAGAAAGAAAGAAAGAAAGAAAGAAAGAAAAAGAAAGAAAGAAAGAAAGAAAGAAAGAAAGAAAAGAAAGAGAAAGAAAGAAAAAGATGGTTGGTCAAAACCTGGACAATTCTCCTGGTCTCCAATCTCCTACACCTAGTTTGGCATATCCCAGATACTAATTAATTCCTATATGCAAAAATATAGGAAGTAAAATAATTTAATATATCAATCAATTCAACGTATTTGTCTCATGATCCTTCCAATCATCCACAATACTTTGAGTTTTATGAATTTTTACACTGATTTCCACTTCCACATTTTTGTCCATACTGTTATCTTATTTGAGTAGCTCTCTCTACAACCTACCTAAATTACACTTCTCCCTCAAAGCACAGACCAATAGTTTGCTGAACTGAGATTTTACTGATTTCTCCCAACCTATGATCTTTCCCTCCTCTGAATTCTAGTAACACTGTGTGGAGAAGTCAGTACATCTTTTGTATAATTTCTATTCCATACGTGTTCTAAATGTTGATCATATATTTTATTAAGATCTTTCTGGTCATAACCCAAAGCAACTTTGAAGTAAAGCGAGAATTCTAATTAACTATAAGTCTCCTTCATACTTATCAAGAAAAAGGATCAAAAAGGTTTGTCCTATTCTATTCCTAGAAGAAAATGTTAAAAGTAAATTTAACTCAAAAGAAATCAGAGCTTTGACTATGAAAACTTCAATATATGTATTAGAAGTTTCCTGATGTTTTCTAGTATTTGTCATCACCATTTTAATAACAATGTTAATGGTAGTACCCTTAGAGAACAAAGAGCTAAATTTTCTGAAGCAGAAATAAGAGTTACAGCAAAAAGCTTTAGGAAAGTATACAGACACCATTTCACTGAAAAATGAAAGCTAGAGATACAGGGTAATGGTTTTTCTGATCAAACTGAGAAACAAATAAAGTTTTTGCTTAAGATAAACTAGAAAAAAGGCCTTGATATGATCCACTGCAAGGGTTTAAATCTTTTTCAAATAATGACTTAGAATTGCACATTGATTTTCTAAACTTGGTTAATCACTCTTAAGGGTACAATCAAGTCTCTCAAATCAAACATTAAATCAATATTTATTGAGCAATATCATGTCAAGTCATTGCGATAGATGTTATAGAGCACACAGGAGAAAGCAAATACTCAGGAATGAGTTTGACATTGAATGAAAGGAAAGAAAGGAGGAAAGGAAGAATAGACAAAGAAAGAAACTACCATTTATGGAATAAAAATCTTAGGAATCCTTCACTTTCACCTCATTTATCACATTCAATTTTTTTAACATCTGTGCTCTCCTTTTCATAATTTTCTCCCTGACCATATTTTTCTGCCTTCCAAGCTTTCATATATAATTGTCAACATGATTTAAAACTAACACACCCTATGGTCTAGCCACATCAAATTATTTGTGCCAGAATCACATTTCACTGGACTTTCTCAGGCTGTTTCTTTTATCCCTACTACCATTTAACAGTTAGCTCAATATCACACCCTAAGTAATTTTTTCCCACACATGTGATCAAAAATAGCCCTTCCTCTGTGATCCCATAGCAACCAGCAGATACCTGGATTAATGCTCACCAAAATGCATGAGAATTATTTGTTTATATTCTGTCTCCCTCTTCACACAATTGTGAAAGCTAAATTTCAGTCATAAGAAACAGAAATTATGATAGTGATCAGAAAACAATGTAACACAAGGGATGAAGTACTTATGATCCTTGGAATTGATGGTAGAGTAAACTTCAGGCTGGGGTTCTGGGAATTACTTCAGATCAGCACATGCATCTGGTCCCTCAGAGAACCTTTGCCATAATTAAAAATGTTAAGTATCAGAAGGTTACCACTGGAAGCACTGAGCTATAGGACGCACTACTACGTATTTAATCCAAGGAGTGTACATAGCCACCATCATATTGCCTTTAGACACCCACAAAATTATTGATCAAAACTGGAAAAATGCTTCAGAAATGCCCTCAATCTCTAAAGCTGTTCTGGAGAACAGTGCCAGCTAGGTTAGTGGGATTGCCACTGCCTCATTACTGTTTGTAAATCCCATGTGAGTGCATTTACTTGGTGGATTATAGCCAGAAGCTAAACTATAAAAGACCCTGTGAAATATAGTGTTTTAACTTTCCAAACAACAATATAGAAAAGCACACAAGAAGGAAATCATCATAGATGCTGAGTAATAACATGCCTATGTATATTTAGCACCTGGAAGTAGATCCTGAACCATAGGATGTATTTAATAAATACTTGTTAAATTCATGAATTCTAAATATAAAAATATCATGAAGGCTTTTGGGGTTTTTTAAGTTGTCCCTGTTTCCTACTTTCACTCTTCTACTTGCAAAAAGTGTCCAAAGGATACATTCCTTACTTTTCTGCCTAAATTTGTACTTTAGCATAACAGTAACCAGTTATGTATCTCAGTACATTTCCTTGAGTGATACAGGAAAAAATCTATGTGTTTACCTACTTGGTATGATGAATGGCAAGGTGTGTCCAAGTGTGCAAAAGTGGCAAAATGGAATTTTTACCCACCTTATGCTCTGATTTGTCATATGTTTACCTGAGTATCACAGAGTGTCCAATGGACCTACACCACTCCAGCATTTGTTTAAAAAAGTTTTCCTTTGATTGTTCTGCAGAAGTAGCCTGATTCAGTACAATGGCACATGAAAAAACAAATTTGTAAGTTTTGGATATCGATAGTGAATCATCAGATTACTCATGCATGGATGATGAAGATAATCCATTATGATAAAATACATGCTTTTGCAACAAAACAGCGGTGTGGGTGAATGATGTTGATGACAATGATGCTTTCACTTTAGACATTTATCCTGAAATTCATCCATCAGGTCTTTATTTGTATACTACTACTAATAATAATAATAATAATAACCAAATGATGTTGTGAAGAGACTTGTTGCTCCCATCTCCTAAACTAATCCAAACATGGCATCTGACAATTGGTTTATCAGTTTCCAATTGATGCTACATTTGCTAACAGAGCACAAGTTGATCAATGCAGGAACAAAGCAAATTTCCAAATCAAATGATGCAATTTCAAAACAGAATTGTGTAGTACAATCTTTGAATTTCAAAAAAGTGTAGTATTGGCCCTATATATGGCAACAAAAAAGAAACCGGTACTCTGGATATCAACATTTCACCATGATGGAAATATTGATAGGGAAATCTTGACAAAATAGAAGCCTGAAATTGAAACTCTCTCAGAGGTGGAGTAGATGCTGTTGATGAGTTATACAGCAACTATGATGTCACTCGAAACACAAAGCACTGACCAATGCTTGTGTTTTCCTCCAACCTAAACATATGTGGCATAGTTTAATAGTTTACAGAGAAAATAACAAGTGAAAAATATTACAGGGAAATTTTCTTAGAGGATTGGGACTAGAGCTCATAAGAGATCATTTATAACAAAGGAAAACAAAATGTTTCTGCCCAGGTAACTATGCAAAAAAATTGTGAAGCACACTGGTGAGCTGACAGGTAAACAGGCAGACACAGCATCACAGAGACCTACTATGACAACAGGAAAACAAAGGTGTCAACTGTGCCCCACAAGAAAGTACAGGAAAAGAAAACATATGCGCTATCAGTGTAAGTGATATTTGTATATGGAACATGCGGTTGTCATGTGTGAAGACTGCCTTGGGTGTGACAGTTGAAACAAAGCTTATTTTGTGGTAGACTTTTGTTTGTGTTTTCACTGTACTTCATATAGAAGTCTATTTCTGATGTTATCTTTTAGGTTTTCTAAGCAGTAAACAGCTGCTGTGAAAATGTTGACGTCTGTTCTAAGTACTCATTAAATATTTGATATTTTATTTTATTGCTACCTTATTTTCCTGAGAATTGCATATTATGCAATATAATTGAAAGCTCCTGAGAAAGCAGAATGAGAAGAGGAGTGACAAGACAGCCACATAGGAAACAAAAGCTAAGCACATATGCTGTCAGTGTAAGAGAGACATGTACAGGGAACATGCAGTTGTCATGTGTGAAGACTGCCTTGGGTGTGACCATTGAAGTAAAGCTTATTTTGATTCTAGATTTCTATTGGTCTTTTCACTATAGTTCATTTAGAAATTTACTTCTGATGTTGTCTTTTAGGTTTTGTAGGCAAACACAGAACTGATGAGAAAATGTTGATGTCTATTCTAAACACACAATACATATGAAGAATTTAATAGAGTATTTTATTAATATTTTATTTTCCTGTTAACTACACACTGTATAATATGATAATAACCTCCTGACAAAACAGCAAGACCACTGAGATATCAAGAATATCCTACAAAAAGGTCAAGAAAGGGAAAGCACATGTGCTGTCAGTATAAGCGGTCTGTGTGTATGGACTGTGCTGTTGTCATGTTTGCAGACTGCCTCAGGTGTGATAACTGAAGTAAAGATTATTTTTTATAAAGTGTCACTGGTATTTTTATTGTCATTCTTATAAGAATTTATTTTGTTGTTCTTTATTAGACTTCGTACACTAAAAACAGTTAATGTTGAAATTTTTGATGTTTTGTAAACACTCAATAAATATTAAAAATGCAATACTTTATTTTTGTGATGTTTTCCCTGTTAAGTACTCATTGCTAAATATAATAAACTCATAAAATTAAGATTAAAAATTCACCTGTAGAAATATTCTAAAGGATAAACATGTATCTGGCAGACCCATATTTCTGTGACTTTATGAAAGAATTATTGCTATGCTTCCCTTAAAGCCATATTTACTTTGATCAGTATTTATAAAGAGAAAATATGGAATAACCAAGAGGTGACTCTTGTGTAAAACAAGAGATGACTCATTTGAAGAATTATTATAGAATAAATACAGTCATGAAAATAATGACATAAATCTTTCTGTTGACATGGAAACCTACTGATAATTTATGTAGGAAAATTAATATAGGAAAATGGATTACAATCAAATGCCTATGTCACACTACAAAAATAAATTCTAAGTGTATTAAAGATGTGACTATGAAAAGCAAACCTTTATGACTGTTAACAAATAACATGTATTCAGATAATTTTAAACCATGTATTGATTCATTGAGGGATATTCAGAAAGCATATAGAGAAAAGAAAAAAATCACCTATGATCTCATTATCTTCCTAGGGGATAACTCTATCTTTTATTTAGTTTCTTCCATCATATTTTTTGTCTCTTATCTATCTTCTCATAATTGAGACTGTGCTAAATATATACTATCTACATTTATTCAGTCATTTTAAGTACTTCACTATGCTATTTAATTTCTATAGGCTTTTCTGTAACTGTGTTATTTGTAAGTTTTTAAATCAGCAAGTTTAAATTTCTTTTCTATAAATTCTAGAATATATTTAGCTACCAAATTCATAATGTAAGTCTCAAATTCCAGAGCTTTTATATTTTTCCTGATGGTCTATACAGTATATATTGTCTGTTGTTATTTTTGCCAATTCTATTCTTCCTAACATCGCACAGTTGCTAAAATTTCCTTCTTGTATAGGAAATAAGTGGATTTATTACACTGCCTTTTAGACATGATGAGCTTAAGACTTTGGGCTCTCATGATCCCCTGTAAAACAGGCTACTGCTGAAGACATTTTTGTGTGTGTGCCCTTGGTTTAAGCCGATGATTGTCATTGTGTGAACCTGACCCATATCAAAAGGTAGTGGCTTCCTTCTGAAATAGTGAACATAGTTTGCAAACCTTTCAACCACATGCAAAAATAGGTGACATTTTGAAATATGGTTTTACAGTGTAATCACCCAGAACCTCATCAATACTCACGGGCACCTTGACATTTTATTACTGTGGGACTCATCACCTACTACCTTAAAATTTGTCATTTGGTAGATCCAAATTCAGTAGCTCTGTCATTCCTAAGGTGTTATTTTAAAAGATTATTGATGCCTTTCTGTGAAATAATAAGGTGATAAGTATAAACAAGACACTTTCAAACTGCTACTTCATTTATTTGATTGTTATTTTTTTCACATTTTCTGGTTTTTTTTTAATGGAAGTGTAATGATTTCTTCTAATTATTGGGTCATTTAGGTCACTTTCTGAAGTAAGGTACAAATAAGCTTTTCCTTTTTTAAATCATGAAGTACAAAACAACCAGCAAATGTTGAAGCAGTTGAAGATTTTATTTCTAATAGATCAGTCCTCAACATCCCTGAATTGGTAAACAAGTCAAAAGTAAACACTTTGCGTTTATTATAACCATCTCTTCACCACCTCTTCCCCCACTTGCTAGATGCTTTTTAACTTACCACTTTCCCAAATATGTATACATTTTCTTGTTGATATCAGAAAAGTTTGGGAGCATATTACGATTTTTAACTGCTCCAGATACTGACCCTACCAATTTATCTGGTGAATCTACGACTTGCATGAGAGAATCAACTGTACCTTCCTCATATTTGTCATCCCTAGCCAGTAAGTAGAATGTGCTTATGACACATAGTAGCAAACAATAAAATCTTGTTAATTGCCTTGCAAATATCCAGGGACAAGTGTCTCAGTATCATTACATAACATAAGTGTTGAGCTAAGGAGCATAATTTGTGTGCATGTGTGTATATGAGAGAGAAAGAGAGAGACAGACAGACAGACAGACAAGAAACAGAGAGAAAGACACAAAGACTAACAGAGAAAAAGAGTAGTTGTATTATACTGATACACATTTAGCTATAAATTCATCAATGGATTTATCTATTAATGAGTATCACATTCCATGATATAATTGCCTCCCAAAAGCCCCACTTACGAGTGCATGAGTCTTTGAAGAGACATGTAGATATAAACCATAACAATCTATGTTATTTGAAATGTGTGAGTTTATCCTTTCAGCTAATTGATGAGAATTTTAACTGCTTTTCTTACTTTTGGCTTTGGGAAAGGTCAGTCTTCACTGGAATGGATAAGCCAGACGATGCAGAAGGGATGTTGGTAAAGACTAATGCCATATTCCTCAGAGATTATCACAACAGATAGCTACAGCTAGAAGCAGAGATAACCAAGAACATTTTTGTCAAGGACAATTTTTGATGAAGACACAAGGAACAAAGTGAGAAATAAACTGAAACATAGGAATGGAAGAAAATGCAGTGGAATGAGCTTCAAAGATGGAATGGATGTCAGAGATGAATTGAGGTTGCCTCTGGCACACTGTACTGTTTTGTTTTGTTTTTTTAATGGAAGTGTAACGATTCCTTCTAAAATCTAAATGCCAGATTCTTCATCAAAGAAACACCACCCAAGCCCTGAAATCATATTCTTTGGATATCTTATGCTAAGTCCACTAGCATACTTTCAGAAAGTCAACAAAACTGAACCCCAGGTATGCATCACAAAAATGCAAAGGTATCAGACACTCTGGTGCAATCATTGCTATTTAGAGATCTCCCACGGTAGTATCATTTCTCATGTTTGTGTTGTAAAACTGGATTCACACATCCTGGAAGCCCTCCTTTGTAGGTATGGGATGCTACCAAGTAAGACTCTCTGTACTGAGACAAAACCAAAGTCACCTTAGCTGCCCCATCTGCATCTATTCACATAACTCCTCTAGATGGCCTGCTACACACACACAGGGAGGAGGGGAGACAGAGACAAAGACAGAGACAGACAGCAGTACATACAGTGCATATAACTTGTTCGAAAAAATTGAAAGATCTTGGCAAAAATTTCTGTTCACATTTGAAAAAAGACTGCAAGAGAAAACCAGTCACTTCATAGTTCATTAAACACATGAGGGATTAAAGGGTTTTACTTCATTCCATTTAAATATAAATACTTACCTAAGATTTCCCTTTAAAATAATTTTAAACTCATTTCAACAATATGCAAAAGGTAACCAATCCTGTGACAGAATCTCTGCCAGCAGTTATCACCTGATGCTTTCCATAGATTCCTGGGTTTGTCAAAAACTGTTAATGATATGAACATGTGATTAATCCAATTTAATTATATCCATGGTCAACACGGCAAATTCAAGTGGCTTTTTATTAGGAAGGAAGAATCGCTGTATGATTGCCAGTGATGCAAAATTAATGAGGATAACTGAAGTCTTATGGTAGAGTAAAATAGGAATCAGAAACTATAACAGGTGTTTAGTCAAAGTAATTTCCAAACTTCAAGACTGATTTTCCTTTTGCTTTTGATAAAGCAGAACTAGAGCACTGGAAAATCAAAGAAAAAATACAACCCAGCAAAGGGAATTCTGATCATATAATTGCCCATGAAAGATAAATATCTGTGCTGAAAAGATATATACAAACCCCTCCCAACAAATCGATGATTTTCCATTTTTAAGTGCTTGCCTTAGAATTGATTACTTATTCAGCCAAAGGTGTGGGGAACAAGTAATGAGCAGTTGAGATTTCTTGGGCCAAATTAATGCTAAAAACTATCAAAAGTATACACGTGTTTCTTATTACATATGCATATTCTGGAGTTCTTACCCCTCTTACATACCTTCCATTTAGCTTTCAGTAGAGCTACAATATAAAGAAAAACTGCAGTCAAATATATATATTTTAATATGAGCTTCAATCACTCATCTTGGTTTATTCATGTAGCTGCATAATTCTGAAACTTATGAGTCATCCTTGACATTTTGCTCTCCCTCACTCCCAATATTTAGTTGATTTTTAAATTGCATTCATGCCACTTTTTAAATATCTTTTGGCCCCATATTCACTTTTCTCCAGTTGCATTAGCAATGCTCTCGTCAGAAATAGCAATTTTTATTATCCAAAACCGTATAACCAACTGTCTAGGTGACATCTAGATCTTTTAAATTTGAGGTCTCTATACCTGAATTGAAGGTAACAGCCTTCACCCTCACTCCCATCTGTTCCACTTCCAGTGCTTCCTGCCTCAGTGATTGGAACCACTAACCAGCCAGAAATCTAAGCATCATTCTTGAGTCCTCTCCCTTGTACAAATAAAGCCAAATTTATCTGCTAAAAGTGTTTGAATCCTTCCATTTCTCTCCAATTCTACTATCATAACCATTATACACCTTATATGCTAACATCTGAAACATTCTAGATGGTTCTAACTTATCTATCCATATCTATTCCCCAACCCCAAGTTATTTTTATGTGCAACAGAGAATTTGTTTAAAATCATGTTCTCCTGTCCACTTGTTTAAGTCTTTACTGGCTTCCCAAGACTCTTAGGACAAAAACAAAATTTCCTCACAAAATGTCTAAGACTGTGAGTGCTCTGGCTCCTATCTATATGCCTAGGTTTTTCTTGCACATTCTTGCCCTCATTTCTTTTTCCTTTATATTTTTATTAGTACATGCTTGCAGTACATACTGATTATATTTATCACAAAGAGCTAGCACATATGCACGACACATCTTAATTCATTTTTGCATTTCTCTGACTTCTGTTAGTACATGTTCGCAGTACATAATGATTATATTTACTGTATGGAAATGGTACATATACGTAACACATTTCTATTCTTTTTTCCCCTTCCTTCTACCCCACCTTTTATTTTTCTGGCATCAGATTCACTTACAGTCTGAAAGCTAGTATTGTTAAACTATAAAGGAAAATGTAATCACATCATTTACAGGAAAATGGATGGAATCATGTTAAAAGAAATTAGACACAGAAAGACAAGTATTCCATGTTTTCTCTCATATGTGGAAATTTTTTAAATGAGTTGCAGGACTGTTAAGGAAGAAAAGGGGGACTGCTGGGCTAGGAGAAGAGATGATAAAATAAAAGAGAGCAGAAAGGAGGGTGGAAAGGTGGACATGACCAAAGCATGATACATACATGTAAGGAAACATCACAATGAATCTCATTCACTTGCAAAATTACTACATATTAATTATAATAAATATAAAGAAAGAAAATCATTTAAAGAAAATTAATAGTGCATGAATCAAAAAATTAATTCCTAGAAAGTTATTGGTAGGAGGTGTTATTTTTGTTTTTGACTTCGTGTTTTAAATTATATAGGATATATAGCAGCATATACCAAGGTGCTAATTCCCAAACCTACCAGGTATCAACTTGTTAGTCCTTTGTATCCACATTTTCCCAGCTTCAGCTTTGATCAAAATGAGACTAATGGGGAATAACTATTTAGATATTATTTACTATTAGGTAACTGTTAGGTAATTTTAAGTGACTTTAAAAGTGTATAGGTATTTTATTTATCATTATTATATAATTGTACATACTTATTGGGTACAGTTTGATATTTCAACACTTGTATACAACAAGTATTTATCAAATCAAGATAACTAGTATTTTCGTTCCTTATTGCACTAGGTTTGGCAACTTCAAACTCCTCTCTTCTAGTTATTCATAAAATATAAAATAGTTTATTGTGAACTGCAGTTACCCCTCTGTGTTGTAAAACACTAGAACTCATTCCTTGTATGCAAATGTCTCTGTGTATTAGTTATCTAAACTCACACTATACCCTTTCTCTCTTCCCAGCTGTAGTAATCACTATTCCACATTCAGATCAACAACTAAAAACATCATACCACAGCAGTATATGTGCACCCATGTTTATAACAGCAGAATTTATAATGGATAAATCTTGGAAACAACCCAAATGTCCAACAACTGAAAAATAGATAAAAAAGGTGTGGTAGTTTTATATAATGGAGTACTACTCAGCTATAAAGAAGAATAAACTCAAAGCTTTTATAGGTAAATGAATGCAACTACAGACCATAGTCATAAGTGAAATAAACTAGTCTCACTTATGTAAACATCATATTGTTTCCCTAATGTAAGAAACTGAAAAAGTAAATAAGATTCAAAATCTACAATAGATATTGTGAAAGGGAAAAAAATTACTCAAAAGGAAGGAACAAATGGAATGGGTGAAAGGAGGAAAGAAGGAAAAGAAAAGAAAAATATATATATATATCTGCATATGATAGCTAAGATAGTTATACTACTTATTTCTTTTAGTTCATTGAAAAACATGGTTTGTGCTTACATTGTCTGATCCATTATGTATGCCTATATCATATAATCTGAGCAACTACTTTGAAGATTACAATGTGCAATATATTAACCATTGTTAATTTCCCATTATCTTGTTTTGAAATTCTGTATCATGCTTTTACTGTTTTTTTTTTCTGTTTAGCATTAAAGTAAAATAAAATAAAATAAAATAAAACAAAACATAGGCAAAAAGATTTCAAAGTGTCCCCCCAGTAACTGGGGACAGAGAAGATGTATTGGGGAAATGAGTGACAAATTTGAACAATTATCTGCCTCAGTCCATAAAGAGAAGAAAATTCAAGTAATTACTACTTCTGCATTAAAATGCACAAGCCAGGAGAACTGGGTCACATGAGGTCAGTGAGGAAGACGTCTTAAGCCAAATTGCCATATACAATATATAAATTATCAGAAATGAATGAACTATAATCAAAGAATTTGCAAAGAAATTGGCAAACTCTTGACCAAAATTCGTTATGTCCTGTCATTAAACACAATCAAATATAACCAGGACTGGTACATTGAAAACATGACTTCTTTATAAGGACTCAATATGCGACTTCTAGAATTTCAGTCCTGAGAGATTCACCTTGATATTCAAAAACCTGAGTGAGAGACTAAAGAGATCCTAGGGCAGTGATGGTGAACGTTTTAGAAAGACGAGTGTCCAAACTGTAACCAGAAATGCACTTTTATATTGCAAAGTGCCAACACTGCAATTAAACCTGAATACAGAGGTTTTAGCTTAGAAAAGAAAAAAAACTCATTCATTACCATCTTTTGTTTTGAAAGAAAAACAACACACATTGCACAGGTTTGCCATCACTGTCATAGGGTATGAAATATGGAAATTTGCTTTTCTTCATTTAGTGTAGAGCTAACGTCTGACCCAGTAGAAGTCTACACAATAACTATGAAGGAGTGCACATGAATTTCAGGACATAAAGAGAACTGCCTACCATATGAGGATGACCTCTAGCGGTACCTCTCACAAGCCTATGTTCCTTAGCAGGACTCAAAGCATATTCTCAAGTAACCCCAACTCCCACTTCTAAAAGTTGGCCACTAGCTCTCAGACAGTTTATTTCTTCTAGAATAGTCATTAAGTCATCTGGATCCCAGTTTAGGTCAAATGTCAAAACCCAGTCCCTTGGCAATGATTTATACATAGTTAGCTCATCAGTATTTTTGCATCCAGGGCTACCAACACCTTCAATATTTTACCTGAACATCGAGAGTATTTCCTTGCTCTTAATATACATTCCAGCATATCATTCTCCACAACACTCCCACCAACCCAACA
Source organism: Dasyprocta punctata (assembly GCA_004363535.1). Classification (NCBI taxonomy): domain Eukaryota; kingdom Metazoa; phylum Chordata; class Mammalia; order Rodentia; family Dasyproctidae; genus Dasyprocta; species Dasyprocta punctata. The sequence continues at coordinate 14,175 of RJWM01027668.1, read as the reverse complement.
TTATTACCACTTTTATCCCTCGCCCCAAAAATATGCCAGCACATCAGCTTTGCCCAGGTTTCATTACTATAGTTAAAGCATGCTTCCTGATCCAGATAAACTTAAGAGCCAGTAGAAAAGTACACAGTGTTAAATCCTGAGTAAAAGATTTGGATGAGTAACGTGAAGGTCTTTGTTTACTTAGGAAGATCATACAAATCCATATTCTAAAGCCTCTTTAAACACACTTTATTTAAAAAAAAACTATTAACAACTTTTAATATTTTACTTTTATGAATATGTATTAATTATCCATCGTAATGGGGTAGATTGTGACATTTCAGCACATGCATATGGAACACACTGATCAAATCTAGCCTCCCTTTATTCATCCTCTCTCTGCCCAACCCACTTATGCTCCCTCCACCCCCTCCACCACATAATGATTTACTCATTTTCACAATAATATTATACCTAACAGATGCCATTGCCAGAGAAGTTGTGACATTTAAACAGAGGACTTTCTTTTAATTTTTAAAAATAATGTTCTTGGCCCCCAAGCACCCAAAGAAAGAGAAGGCTAACAGCAAAATACTCACAGTATCAAGAGACTCACTAATGAATTGATGCTATTTTCACCAAACTCAACCTTTACTTCTGGCAAAACATTTGAAAAAGACCAAAAGAGTACAGGCTCAGAATGGAAATTATACCACTTTAATTTTTCACAGTGAGTTACATGATGTGGTTTCTCCCACGTACTTTAGATTCTTCTCCAACATAAAAAATCTCATTATTTGCAGTCATGTTTTATAAGTCAGGTCAATGACATCCACTGTTGTTTCTGTCATCCCTTCTTATTTCCCACAAGAGACCTTGAAAATCAAATGGTCCCCATGAGGGTCTGTCCCAAGGCACAATTATAAAGTAAAAAGAATATGTTTTCTCTTTCACCCCCTCACTAAGATTCCATATTCTCCCATACCATCTTCAAAACCCAGAGGAATGATGCCCTGTTGATCGCATTTCAATTCCCAGGCATGCCATGAAAAAGTTTAAATCCTAGAGTCGTCCTTTACTCTGCCTCCTTCTAAGAAAATCCTGGTGTCACATATGTCTTTTGGAAAACATCTCAGAGACAAAACATGCAGATTGTAAGATTTGTGCAGATGTACAACTTTGTAAGGAATGTAACTTTAGAACTCCTGCATCCCTCTATAGAGTCGATGAAGGGAAACAAGATCTGTAAATTGATGCTACTAGCTAGTGGTACTACTCATCTATACCTGAATTTAAAATTCAATATTAGTGCTTTTAACAAAAAGTGAAACACAAAATTATCTTGGAAAGAAGCTATTAAAGTGAAAACGGTTGTAATGAAAGCAGGAAGTGACATAACCTAGAGCAACGATAGTGAACCTTTTAGAGACAAGTGCCCAAACTGCAACCCAAAACCCACTTACTTATTGCAAAATGCCAATACTGCAATTAAAGCCGAATAATGAAGTTTTAGTTTAAAAAAACATAATTTATACATTAACATCTTTTGCCTTAAAAGAAAAATAAATAACATGCATGCCATAGGTTTGCCACTACTGAGAGGTTAACAGCACAAGTTCTGATACCAGAAAGACTGGGTTTCATGCTTTACCTCTTCCCATGTAACCTAGATCGATTTCCCATAGTTACATTTCCTCACTGATAAAGTAGAGGTAATATCTATTGAGCTCACAGGACTATTATGACAATTGGGAAAGTGAATGAATACCAAGAATTTGGCATTCAGTAAATGAGAATTATATCACTTTCTACAAGTATGATATGGGATGAGTCAGTTGAACACAGTGCAACTGCTTCCTTGCATGTAAACTGGCATAAATAATAATCACTCTGCCTTTCCTAAGATTTTTATAAATTACAAGTGAAGAAATCAATGGAAAATGTCTTTGCAAAGCCAAACACAATAGACAAATTAAAGGGTCATTACCAATACCTAAAACTGATCATCTGAAAATGCCAACTATTTAAATAAATGTCAGGACGTGACTGGTTTTGTATCCTTATTCCTGACCTCATAAATTAGGTGCAATCTGTCACCAAATTTAGTCATAAAATCTATCCTAATTAGATCTCTTTCCTGGTCTCCCCCAGCCTCCAACTATGAGTTCAACATTAGAATGACAATTTATTCTATTTGGTTTTGGCTTCTGTGCAACATCCTTACTAACTTAGGAACCTGTACCGCCTAATTTTGACCTTGACATCTGAAGTTTTCATACTGCTTGAGTAGTTTAAATCGATTAAACTTTAAGAATCTGATTCTGTTGCTATATGCATTACCAATCTGATCCTGCTTGCCATTCTTCAAACGGTTCCTGTCTTCCTCAAATGCTAAAACATTGGTCTTTTCTGGGGGAACTAAGATGGATGTATGAATTCAATATGTGAAAGCTGCCAAGTGACCTGGCAACCTTTTAAAATAAAGTTGCACTTCTTAATATTTATGAAAATATTCCGAGATATAGTGCATAATTGTGGGAAATGATATATGGCACACATTCCTAGTGTATGTGTAACAAGATTGTAGGTTCATTCATTCCTGATTAGGTAAAGAACATTTGGAATAACAGTCAAGGATCCATATGTAAGACCTTTCTATGGACAGAATAGTTTTGGCCTATTGCCAGGGCTGAGGACATATAGGGAAGGCTCAAGAGTATATGTTTGAAACTGTGATTGTTTATATTGTTAGATCTGTTTTGCATGCCTGTGTCTTGTAATCTGAGCAACTATTTTGAAGAGAATAATATGCAATATACTGACTATTGTTAAATTCGTATCACCTTGTTTTGAAATTGTTTATCATTTCTATTGTTTTGTTCTGTTTTTATTGTGTTGTTTTCTCTTAATCTCTCTGAAATAACAAAAGGAGTATAACTTTGTAGTAATTGCTTCTTGTCCTTTTGGCAAAGATCAAATGCAATAGTATATTTTTGGAGTCATTAGAAATGAACCCATTTATCCTTAAATTTATTTGTTTATATCAGGGAGCAGAAAGTTTGAGGTAGGTGTAATTAACATAGTCCTTGATAAATAATGGACAATCAATATGTGTTTGAAAAATAAATTGATTTCTATTCAGTTTTAAGGTCATATCTACATGAAAATTTTCAAAGGATAATTTCATTATGTGTTTACTAAATTACATTATTCTTCTGAGTTGTTTCAATAACAAACACCTTGGAAAATTACTGATATTGTACAAGGGAGATTGGGATGCCCTTGCAGTCTTAGGCTTTATTAATAAATCAAAACAGGATTCATGAGTTAAACAGAAGAATTATGGTGACTGAAAAACTGATGGATGAGATTTTGGCCAGAAAATATAGTCCTATTTTCCTAGATGAACTGCAAGTCATGAGAAACTCCCCTTTCTCCTCAGTTAACCATGATGTTGTTTTGAAACCATGTGAAGTAACACATCTGTGTGGGAGAGATTGAAAGGCCTCAAAACTCTTTATTAAAAAAAAAGTTTTCTTTATTTTTAAAATTCTAGCGTAACAGAAAAACAGACATATCCCATTTGAATTGTTCTCCTCAGATTAATCCCAAAATCATTTGTGTCCTCAGGTAAAGTGATAACATTGCTTAACAGAACATCTGGGCAGTGGCAGGGGGTGTGAGCCAAGGGCAAGTTTCTTACCAGAAACTAAAAATTGCCTTTTAGCTCCTTTGATGTTTATTTCTAAACCATGCCTGTTATTTTTGCTCAGCTACCTTACCTACCTTTCATTCATCTTTTCCTTCCTTTTTGATGTACTTCTTACATTGAACATTGAGAAGATATACTAAGATATGAACTTCTACTGTAGATGCAATACAAATCGAAACTATTAATAGTGTCTGTTTCATCCATGGTTATACTAAACTTCTTTTTCCTATTATTATTTCTATTTTAAAAATCTGTGCATTTCTGTCATAAATCTAGGTTTACAAAGACATCACTGGTAAGATGATTTTTAAAATAAATAAAATATGTCCCTAGGAAAACCAAAGTTTTAATAAAACTCAAAGCAACATATATAAAAGAATTTGAAAACTACAAGAGTGAATTTAAATAAGGATAAGTAATCAATTTCTACTTAACAAATTCAGTTTTAAAATTGAATTTAACTGCAAGATGCACATCTATGTATAGAGAATCACATTATTATACACGATTATCTACTTCTTTTTCTGAGAATAACATTTTAGAAGTGTAATTCTAGAGATGCTCTCCTCCAAACCTCTGGTGTTACAGACAAGAAAACTGAGATCCAGGAAGACTTACCCAAACAGCACAGCTGGTTAGTGACTGAGCAATGTTTAAATATAGTGCTGTCACCAATTCAAGTTTTCAGTGGTTGGATACTTTAACTTACAGGTTCACAAACATACCATTATAGAAAGAAACATGAAGTTTTAAATCTATACTTAAACTTACCTGTCCTTTCAACATCTCTTAAAGGAATAAGAAATGGCATATCAGTTAAGAATCTTTGCCATGGTAAACTAACCATGGTAATAAATTTTCATGACCCTATTTGCTTAAGGCTCTATAAATGGTACAGTAAAAGGATAAGAAATGCTAAATAGAAAGATCATGTACTGTTATTCCAAAAGGGGACTTGGACTAGAGAAAATGCACTTCAGCTGAGTTATTACAATCATACCAAATATCTTAAGGTTTCCAATAGGATATCTTAATGTTCTAAAAGGGAATAAAGACTGTCCAGATATCTTTTCTACCACAAAAGACAAATTATAGTTATTTCTATAATCATATCAAATTTTCATGTTTAAAGTATTCAACACCTTTGAGCTATAAAGATAACCTAGTAGACAGCATAAGTCTAAAGCATTATTACTAAATTACAAAGTTTCCCTCAAATTGAATATTCTTCAAGAGAAAGAATTGGGTGTCATTGTTTCACTACTATTCCCATCCAGTCTATTTAGGATCCTTCAATTAGCCGACCAACAAATTATCAATTTACTAGGAAGTAGAGAATACAAGATTGTTTTTTCAACCAATGAGAAAACTTTGGACTACATTATGTATCAATGATCAATATTTGAATTTTAAGAGCAAAATTAAACTATACATCACAACAACAGCTCTGAAATACTTCCTAAAAATATCTTAGTGGCTCTGTGGTTAAGTCCACATATAGTTGAGTAAGTAACAAACACAGATCTAAAAATTATGGAAGTACACATCCTAGTTTCACACAGAATAATATTCTCAATGAATAAGTTAGTACTGGGGTGAGATTCTGAACAATTAAAAAAGTCAAAGCCAAAAAAAAAAAAACAGAGCAATGTCCAAGCACAGCTTACTAGTGCATTAGAAAACCTTCTGCCCTGTATATTTACTTCTTTTTTTGACAAGAAACACCCAGCCCAGAACTCGATTAATTTAGACTGAGCAGAAAGAAGCTAGTGAAATGCATAAAGTAGGGGCTTTCTAAAGCTGTTAAGGCAATCTTCTTCACAATGCAGCAAATTTCAAAACTTTAGAAAAATGTACAGGAGTTCAAATGTATCTACAAGGTCAAAACAAAATATCTGAGATATAAAAATATGTATTTTATTCTAAAATATGAAAACATTCTGACAGATAATCATATCTTTCTTTTTAACCTCTTATACAGGGGAGAATGTGAACAACCCATTGGAAAATCTATAACCGTAATAGTTGTTTTAAATCAGAGATTATACCTCCAGAAGGGCTGAAATTCCCCCAGTTCTATAGTACCCAAGCTCCTATTAGCAATATACTGGCCACAATTAATTGCAAAGCCCTGCCTAACTGCAAAAGGTTTGGATAACGTGAAGGAGCACATAGATATGATGAGCAGTTACTATCTCTGCCACAATCCCTCACTAATTTTCTCACCATTGCCAAGCCATTTGAACCCTCTGTGTTTTAACTTCCCTATATAGGGAATAAGTACACAAAATTATCTATCTCAGGAAGCTGATGTGAGGGGTTAATAAAAAGCTTGTCATCTGGACTCACCATGTGGCTATCATTCTTTTGTTCTCTCATATATTAGTGAAGGCATGCAAGCTGATTCCAAAATTTAGTTATTGTGAATTGCACTGCTGTATGCATGGCTATGTATGTATTGTCATGATGTAATATATTTAGCTGTTTCAGGAAGACATCCAGAAGAACTACAACTGGGTCAAATGGAATTTCTAATTTAGTATTTTTTTGAGGAATCTCCATATTGATTTCCATAAGACCCTTAGAAACAAGGATTGCACTATCCTATTTATCATCGCACTCACAGTGCAATGCATTTTCTACTATGCCTCAATGCTCCACTCCATATTTTACTCTGTAATACAGTAGGTTAGGATTCCTGCTCAAGTTGGATAAGAGTGGTTTCTTATGACTTCGGATATTTCTTTAATTTCCCAGTGATTAAAGATGAAATTTATTACAAGCTGGCTACAACAGCTAGTCAGAAGTCACTAATTCTTATCAAAATGTTGCTGAATTACTATGGGTCTTTCTGGAAATGTTTAATGGGAAAAAGAGAGTGTGATATCTCAATTTAATAAGGAAGAGTGAGTTTTTAAAAAGTAACTCTTCACTGAGGATTCATTTGTTGCCTGCAGAGGATGACTATACTAAAGTTCACAAAACACATATATGGATATATGGAAACAGATAAGCCTACTTCAAAGTGTGTATGTGTGTGTGTGTATTTGATTACATCTTTAATGATTAATATGAAAGAAAAGACATAAGTTGCTTTCCAACTAAGTATAATGATATAATCATTTTACCTTATGATAGAGGATCTAAATGCCTAAGTGAATCACTTTCATTAATTCCATACTTGGCAATAGTGGAAGAATAGGAGACCCAAATCATATCCAAGACTGTAATGGTCATGACATGAACTGTGCTCCTCTTTAGAACAGTGAGTGGTAAAAATTTCCAAATACTAGGAATAATTTATAAAACTATTTGCAATTATGTTATGAAATATAAATTATATTTGTATTACATATTTTATATAAATTATTTTACACACAAAATACTAACGGAAAATTGGGTTAGGCTTTTTCATATTGACAAGTTTGTACCTAGGCTGAGAGAACAAATGAGTGTAGCATTGTTTATGCATAAGCTAGGGAAAATAATAACTACCCACCAGGTACTCATGGAGAGTGAATGAGAATACTGTAAAATACATACTAGGATCATCAGCTGAAAATGGAAAATAAATGGTCATCCCTCAATATCAAAGGTAGTTCAAAGCAGTCCTTAAATCTTTGACATTCCAGAGAAGGAGTTTCTAAACAGCAGCTCAGCAAAGTAGCACACAGATTCAGTGCAAGGCAAATTTGTGCCTTCAATAAGATTTTAAACAACTCAGGAATTTGTTTCCATCTCAGCTGGTTATTTTTCTTTCCCCAAGCTATCACCTGATAATGAAGTCTGCTATTTCTCTCCTGAAGGAACTACATTTCTTAAAAGACTTTGGAAGGCATAAAAGTCATCTGAAAACCAAACATATCTTCTCTTAAGAGTGGAAGTGATGTAACTTGGAGGAAGTTTTCTATAACTCCATTCATTTTCATCCTAGTATCACGACCAGGAGTAGAATCCTAGATTGGCTGGAGGTTGAAAAATCCATGTAGTCTTCTCTGAAATTATTTGTAACAGTTAATTTCCCCTCAAAAAATGCCAGTTCTATTTTTGTGTTTAGAAAGGTTTGATGCCATAATTAATGATATTTTGGCTCCCTTATCTATCACCTCTTCAAATCCAGCCAGGAAAACTGAATTGGCAAACAAATTAATATAACTGGAGAATAATGAATCAAACCATAACACTTCTAAGTAGGATTAAATGTAGTTTCTACTAGGAGTGGTTAAATAGTACTAGGTCCTACCTGAAATTTAGAAGAAGGAAAGACTACTGCTTAAATGACAACCAATGAGCATTCATGTAACAGTGCTTTAAATATAGTGTATAGAAAGGACCTGAACTTGTCCTATTCCACTGATAGTGTCAATCCTCTTAGATACCACCCATTTGCTTGCCAGGAGAGGCTACATGTGTAAAGTTTGACATTATTTCGTTAGCAGACTTTCATTGATAGGGACCAAAAATTCTATCTCATTCTGGGATGAGTGGCAAAAGAACTTGTTGAAAGAAGGCATAAGTCTTTGGTTCTTCTCTGAAATACTATGTGACATGGTTATGCCTGTAAACCTCATAATTCAAGTATCTTTGGCATTTCTCTTTCCTCTTCCTTAGTACAACTTGTCTGCTTTTTAAATAATGTTGCATATGTCTTAGCAACACTTTGGCAATAGCTTTAGCACTCTTTGTGTCCTATTTCAGTGTAAGCATTCAATTACTGCCCAAAACAATCAAATATAAACTGGCAATGTACTTTATGTAAGCAGTGGTTTTCACAGTGAATTCTTCAGAGCCTAAGGGTTCTACAAAGGTGTCTCAGAAGATCTTGTTGCTCACATATCTCACCTCTATCTTAATTAAAGCTGATTAGTTTATGCTAATTTTATAAATTGAGGTTTAGAAGAAGATATTAGTGCCACAACTGTTTGACAACTGAAAACAGTTACTTAGAAAAAAACTCATTCCTCCCCACCTCCACCCTGGAGATGCGGTTTTTGGTATCTTTTTCCATTTTGATTGTTGATGTGCCATACTGTAAAGCATGACAGGACACAGGTAACCTAGTTATGCCAGAGATTGAATTTTTTTGAATTTTTGCATTAAATTCACATGTATTACCTAGAACAATTCAAGGTACATGAATTTGAAAACATTTCATTATGTTCCACTGTTATGAGCATTATAAAAATGGATCACTAGGCATTGAAGTTGTAGCTAGGAAACTCCTTTGCCTTACATAAAGCTGTCTTTACCAAGATAATTTTACTGGATAAATTTAATAAGGTCCATAATCCATGTAGAGAGAGTATGCATATTAAAATAATTTCTAAATTCTAAAACTGATTACTTGAAGCCCAGATAATCGTTGGTGTCAGAACTGTGTAGTACTTGTCAAAAGTACTGGAATGAATAACCACTTTTGTCACATTCAGTTACATATCAGTATAGATATCTGACCAATGCATAGCCTTTGGTTTAGTTTGCTTACAATATCAACCATGTCTGTGTGAGGTTGCGATATCCAATAGAATCAAAAGAAAGGGTGTTTTGCTAACTTTAGGTAGGTATCAATACCTAATATCTTGGGGTATAATAAGTACTTGTTGTATTAGTGGAATACTAAGAGATTCCCTTATACAGGGAATATATATTCATACTCATTTTATGGTATGAAATGTAAGTTGCACAGTATATTAGTCTTCTCAGGCTATCAAGAAGTGAAAAAGGAGATGAACTACAAAAAGAAAAGAATTTTTCTCTAGAAAGTCATTGTTCAAATGAATATGTACTACCAAAGGAAAAGAGAAGTGCCACCCCATTCTTCTAATTCAACATTCTAGTATTAAAAGATTGCCACCTAGTTTCTCAAATTAGGCAACTGATACTCTAAGAAAGTACAGGCTTGTCTTGAGAATATGGGAACCAAACTGAGTTTCAAGGGGGTTAGTATGTATACTAGTAACATATTCTTGTGCAGCTGAATGGAAAGATCTACTAGGGTACACCCCAACCCATGGAGACTGAATCTAGGAGAATCATATTAAGAAATGCCCACATATCTGGCCAGAAGTGGGCAGTGAAAAGGTGGCATGAAGGTGCACTGCAAGGAGAGACACAAAATCTACCCACATTTACCAGTTTGCCTAGAATATAATCTGGTTGCCTTTTGGAAAATAAATTACAGCAACTAATAATGCCAAACCAAAATGAGCTCTGGGGCCTGGTCAGGTAGCTCAGAATCACCATCTACAAAACTGAATACCTTTACAAACAGGAGAGTATATGTGTTTCATTACATGAAATGTAAGTTGGAGAGTTTATTTGTCTGCTCAGGCTACCATAACAAGATGCTATATTGGAGGTGTTTAAACAACAAACATTTATCTTGTCATGGTTCTAGAGACCAGAAGTCTATGATCTACATGTTAGCAAATTTGATTTCTCTTTCTGATTGATTTGTAGACATATCTGCCAAATTTTGTTGAATCTTGGATCCACTTTTTCTGCATTGTTGATTTAGATACTTTTGCCTTTACTTCTTATCAGTTATCTTTTATAATCTAATAGTATACCTGTTAATGGCATGTATGCATGTCTTGCATGTCTTAAAACCTGAGGATAAATGTAAGCATAAAATATATACTGAAAGTCAGAAAGAATTTTTCTAATGGCAGCATACAGTTATCATAATGACTACTGCCTCCACTCTGCCTTCAAGGATTGCTAAAGAAAAACAGTAAAATCTTGTCTTCCTATAACACCTCTACGTTACTGAAGATTTTTTGTCACTTCTAGTATATTATTTGTTATAAACACAATTTCAAAACACAGAGGGATGCCAAGCAGGGAACCCTCATTTCACTAACCCCTTTCTGAGAAAGTAGCAGTGTGGGAAAAAAGAAAGAATCTGTCATTCACAGCTTCAAGCATTCAGAATACCTTTGGGACTCGAGGTGACCCAGAATAAAACTAACCCACCAAAGACTTTCTTTGTGATCCCTCTTGTTCCTCTACTTAAGCCAGCAGACAAAGCCCTGCATAGCAATTCCCCAGCTGCTCTAGTGCCAAATTAATTTCAACACCAAAAGCCCACTCAGCCCTGGAGAATAAGAAACAGCATATGCACTCATGGCTGTTTGATTAAAGCTCAAGTGCTGCATCTTAGAAAGTGCCTGCCCTTTAGAAAGCTCAAAGTTCTTAGGCCATGTATGCCTTTGATTACCTTCCCTCCAAAGCGCCTGAGATTGCCTCTTCTGCTTCATCAAAGACTAGAGGAAAAAGGTGGGGAATTTTGACCTCAGTTATATTACCACAACAACTCAAACACTTCAGGAGAAATTGAGAAATGAATTTGCATACCTAGAACAGTTTAGTAAAATGCAGGCATGACTTGGTTGTGAGACATTTATAAATACATACTGAAATATACAATAAGCTATTCCTTATGCAATTGATGTGCCATTTGCAATATGAATAACAAAAGAAAAGTTCAAAATGGCAGAATTGTCTGATGTTTTGGCAGCTATTTTTAAAACTGAATGGAAAATACAAGACTTTCTATGTACTGTAACATACTGTGCACTCTCAACTTTCCCCTCTGACAGTTTCCTCTATTAACATATTGCATCAGTATAGTACATTTGTTATAATTATAAGCTAATATTGACATGCCATTTTCACTAAACTCTGAAATTTACATTAGAATTCACTCTTTGTGTTGTACATTCCCCATCTATTCCCCTCCCATAGCCTCAGGGGACCCCTATTCTAGGAATTCAATTTTTTAAAATTCCACATGTGAGACCACACATCTATTTGTCTTTCTATTCTTGGCTTATTTCACTTTGCATAATGTTCTCTGGGTTTGTACATGTGATAAGTGACAGATTTTTTTTCTTCTTAAGGATAAATAGTATTCCACTGCACATGTATACCACATTTTCTTTATCCATTCATATGTTGCTAGACACTTAGATCACTAATTATCAGGGAAATATAGATTAAAACCACAATGAAATACCACCTCACATGTGCTAGAAAAGCTATTATCAAAACACCAAAGGTAACAAATGTTGGACAGAATGCGGAAAAGGGGAAGCCCTCATATATTTTTGGCAGAAATGTAAATTAGTACAGTTTTTATAGAAAACAGTACGGAGGTTCCTGAAAACGCTAACTTACCTTGCAGTCTAACAATCTTATTTCTGGATTCATATAGAAAACAATTAAAATCAGTATGTCAATGAGATATCTGTGCTCTCCTGTTCATTGTAGCCACTATTCACAAGAATAAAGACATGTAATTAAACTTAATAGATAAGCAAAATGTGGTACATACACATAATGGGATATTACTATTCATCTGTAAAAGGAATGCAATCCTGTAATTTGTATCAATAATGACTGAACTGCAGATCACTATGTCAGGTGAAATAAGCCAGCATACAAAGATAACTATCTCATGATTTCGCTCATGTACAGAACATAAGAAAAGTTGACCTCACAGAAGTTGATTAGAATGTTGATGACCAGAGGCTGGAGAATGTAGGGTATAGGAAGAGATGAGAAGAGGCTGATTGATGGTACTAAGTTACAATTAGGAGAAAGAAGTCCTGGCGTTCTAGTGCACAATGGTGCAATTATAGATAACGATATTGTATTGTGTACATTCTGTAAACCTAAAAAAAGTATTTTGAATATTTTCACCATAAAGACAGGATTGATAGTCAAAAAAATAGATGCTTACTTGATCTGAACATTACACAATATATTCATGTATTAAAACACCACATGGCACTTAGTAGATATGCATAATTTTTATGTTATATATCAGTTAAAATCTTTTCATTTGTTTTTTTTTTAATTCTCCAGTTCATTTTTGGTATATAAGAAGACAAATAACATCTGTGAATTAACTTTTTATTCTATAACTTGCTATAATCATTTAGTATTTCCAAGAGGTATGGGAGTTTTTCTACATAAATAATCATATCTTTTATGAATAAAGTTTATTTCTCCAGAACCTAAAGCTCACTGGTAAAGCACTCACCTAGCTTTCATGAAGGTCTGAATTTGAGCCCGAGCATTGAAAAGGAAAAAAAATAGGCTTATTTCTTCCTTCGCAATCATATTTCTTTTCTACTTCCCTTTCTTGTCTTACTGCATTAGCTAGAATTTCCAGTGAGATATTGCAAAGCAGTGGTAGAGGAGGCAACCTTGTCTTGCTGTTCTTAGTGGGAAAACTTCTAACTCACCATTACGTATGCTGTTAACTGTAGGTTTTATAGATGTGGTTTTCAAATTGAGGAATTTCTCCTCTATGTCTGCTTTTCTGAAATTTTTCATCATGAATGGATGGTATATTTTGTCAAATGTTTTTCCAGAATCTAGTAATATGATCATATGACATTATTCCTATTGATGTGATGGATTACATAAATTGTCATCAATAATTTTGAAATCTAATGTCTCATGACAGTGTAATTTTGGTGAAATTATAGTATATTGGAAGTCATTAAAGTTTCAAAAATATTTAATGACATAGGAAAGTCTTAATGTATAGGAAAAATGAAAAGAGTAGTATACAATATTCTGGGGGTATGTGACACACATACATACAATGTTGTGTGTTATACACATATATATATGTATTCAATTCTCTCATTAGCCACAATAATTATGCTCTGTAATTGTACCACACACACTGAATTAGTAGACTGAGAATAGCTCCTAGGGAAACTAGAGAGTTAGATATATGTAAGCTTCTGGCCACAGTATTTTCATCCATCAATAAACAGTGACATTGTGTTATGCATATTTCTGTTTAAAGATATGTTATCTAGAGTCAACTAGCCAGCCTTTCTGGTAAGCCGTGCAAGTTGTGCAGGTTCCTGGGAGGGAAAATTCAGATAGTGCCTCCCGTGAGCCTACCTGCACATGGGCTGAGAATCAAATACCGTGCCCATCCTCCAACTTCCACCATAAGCAACCAACTAGTTCAAAGGTCAGGCTGAGTTGACAGCAACTTAGGTACAAAAAGCAACTAAATGCTTGTATTGCTTGATTGATTTTTCAGGACTGGGGCTGGCAGTCTGAGCATCTCTTGGGAGGATGACAATATGCAATGCAGCAAATACGGAGGATTCCCTTCTCTCTTGTCTTTGAAATCCAATATTGTTCTCACTGCTTTGCTTTATTCTGATTGTTTTGCTTTATTCCATATTCGTCTTGATTGTGTTTATTCTGTTTTGCTTTTGGTTTGATTTTGCTATACCCAATGGAATGGACAAATATTGTGAAGATAACAAGATATACTATGGTAGCTCTTGTTGTTTTCCTAGTATCCTGCTTTGAATTTCTGTATCAATTTTGCTGCATTGTTTTGATTGGCTTTGTACTGTTTTGTTTTGTTGGATTTTACTCTCTTTAAAATAAAAAAAATTTTTTAAAGATGTTATCTACTATATATTGCTCACTCATTAATTTTG
>RJWM01027667.1:5407-26651 GCA_004363535.1 Dasyprocta punctata | reverse complement strand
CCTCAAAAACTAGGGCTGGGTGTTTGGCTCAGTGGCTTAAGCACCTGTCTGGCAGGTGTGAGGCTGTGAGTTCCATCCCCAGTGCCGGAAAAAAAAAAAAAAAAAAAAGAAGAAGAATGTACAGCATTATTTCTCAAACAGTTCTAAAACTCTCAATGGGAGAATATTCTCACAAACACATTTCAGAAGGCCATCATTATCTTGTTACTGAAACCAGCTAGAGAACCCAAGCAAAAGAGTAAAACATAGGTCAGTAACCCCAGCAACAGTGCCGCATAAATGCTCAACAAAGTATTGGCAAAGCAAGTCCAATAGAATAGTAAAAATGTCATTCACCATCAGTGGGTGAGATTTCTTCCAGTGATCCAATGATGGTTCAATGTGTGGAAGTGAAACACACGATATATCATATTAAAAGAAAGCAAGACAAAGAAAGAAACAAAAAACCAAAAAACTCACTTCATGTCAATTGATGCAGAAAAATATTTCACTAAATTCAGGATCCTTTCATGATATTAATTGCAAACAAACTAGGTATGGAAGCAGCATATGTCTTAGACAAAACCATACATCCAGTCAGATTAAAAATAAGGAAAATAATAAATACAGAAAAATCCTATTTCAAAATGTTATAAGCTAGCTACAACAAATCAGTATAAACATCACAATAAGTGTGAAAATAATGACAACCTTGACTCTGAAATCATGGACAAAGATGCCCAGTGTCTCCACTTCATAGTTTTAAGCATAGCACTCACAGTTTTAATAATAGCACACATCTAAGAAAATAAACAAAGTGGATAGTCATATGAAAATTAAGAAATCAAAGTACTCTGTATGCAGGAGATATCATTTACAGTAAAGATTCAAAGTCCTCCAAAAATCTCTTAGAAGTAATTAAAAAATCTAGAAAAGTAACAAAATTCTTTTTTGCCAAAATCAATAGCTACACCAAAGATGAACTCATAAAGAATAAAGTCAAGAAATGAGTCCCTTTCACATTTTCAAAATACAAAATGTCTAGAAATTAACCAATGAAGAAAAACAAACTTACTATCTTATAACAAAAACTGCTTGTCTGAAGAAAAATTTGAAGAAGACATCAAAAAATGGAAAGACACCTACTCTTACATGATACAGAGAGTCAATGTCATTAATATGGTGGTATTACTGATAATGATATATTTCACATAATTACAATTATAATACTGTCTTAGTTATTTTTCACTCCTTGCTGAGACAGAATACCAAATGCCCACAATTAGGGAAGAAAAGACTTATTTCTTACAGTTCATGGGAGTTTCGGTCCATACTTAGTTGGCACCAAGGCAGCATGGAGTGGTGTGGCAGCTGTTCATGGCTGCCGCCAAACAGCGAGTCGCAATGGTCAGAGAGAGAGAGAGAGAGAGAGAGAGAGAGAGAGAGAGAGAGAGAGAGAGAGAGAGAGAGAGAGAACCGCAAAAGGAAGACCCACGTTCCTCTCACCCTCACACTGTATGTCAGCTCCAGCCCTGGGCAGGTGCAGCACTCATATCGCCAATCCCAGAGCCAGACAACAAGTCAGTCAGAAACACCAGACTCAGCCCTGTCCACGCCACAATTACACGAGGTTTTGGGGGGACACAGGACTGACCACACTATAACAAATACTAACATCATTTATCAAAGAAAAAAAGTTAAAAGAAAAAAAACAGAAGACACCTAAATATCCAAGGAAACATGAATGTAAAGAAAAAGTCAATGGCATTATGATTCTGCATTTGAAGTGGTGTTATAAATCTGGAGTAATAAAAGCAAGTTTTGTCATTAAAAAATGTGCATGTGGTCAAATGAAATAGGGTTGAGCCTACAATAAAAATTCTGTGACCTTCTCTTACTTTTGAAAAAGAGATCAAAATATATCTTTTAAAAAGTTAGTTTTTCTTAACATTCATGCAAGAAAACTTTTTTGCACATCCTGAAAAATAAAATTATATTCGTATTACTTGTTACCTGATAAAGTCAAATGCAAATAGCACACAGACCTACATATAAAAATACAAACACTGTATATAATGAAAACCAAAACTGATGTATATCTTAAAGCCACAAGACTAGGCAGGGCTCCATTTCTTTCCTTAATAGATGTTTTATGGAATTTATGCTTTTCATTTTTATTACATTTCCAGTACATGATTATATTCATCATAGGAACTGGTATATGTACATAACATATGAATTCTTTTAGGACCACTTTTAAGTTCACTTCTCTCTTACTTCCCAGGTTCTTTGCTTTCCTTCCCTTCCCTTCCCTTCCCTTCCCTTCCCTTCCCTTCCCTTCCCTTCCCTTCCCTTCCCTTCCCTTCCCTTCCCTTCTTTCCCCATACCCCCACTCCTCATATTACCTATCTTTTATTTTATATCTTGGGTCTTTATTTGTGGTTTGTGTTTCTCATATAGGTGAAAAATGTGGTATAAGCGCTTTTGTGTGTTATACTTATATTCAACATGTATCCATTTTTCTAAAAAGACTTAAGTTTATACTTTATAAAAAAATAGTTCTCCATCATATATAAATACCAAATTTTTTAATCTATTCATAAATTGATGGGTATACAGGTCACTTCCAAGATTTAGTTATTGTAAATTTCATTGCTATAATCTTGAAGAAAAATGTGTCATTGTTGTATGCCTTTAAAATCTTTGGGAAAGATACCTAGGAGGGGAACAAGTAGGTCAAATGAAATTTCTCATTTTATTTGAAGAACTCCACATTGATATCCACAGTGGTTGCCCCAATTCATATTTTTATATTCCCAACAATATGAAGCAGAGTGTCTACTTTATCCTGCATTTTTTGCTAATAATTTGTTAAAATTGTTTCTTGAAAAAGCATAACATAGAAACTCATTATTGTTTTAAATTGCATTTGCCCAATGGCCAAAGATACTGTAAAATATTTCATGTATTTTTGTGATTTGTATTTATTATTTTGAAAAGTGTGTTCATTTCAGTTGCCCACTTTTATTGGGTTAGTGGATCTAATTTATTTATTTTTTTTTAATTCTAGGTATATCCTTGGAGGAAAAACTGACAATTTTTTTCATTTTTTTAGGTTGTCTCTTCCCTTTGTTGGTTTTTGTTTGTTTGTTTGTGTTTGTTTTTTTGCTTTGGAAAATATTTAGTTCAATGTGATCCTATTTTGGTTGTTTCTGGTCCAATTAATCTTCTATAGAGAAAACCCTTCCTATATCTTCAAGAGCTTTATCTTTTTTTTTTTTTTTTTTGCAGCACCAGGGATCGAACTCACAGCTTCACACCTGCCAGACAGGTGCTTATGCCAGTGAGCCAAACTCCCAGCCTTAGTTTTTTGAGGCAGGGTTGCACCGTGTATCTCAGGCCAGCCTTGTGCTCACATTGTAGCCCAAGCCGGCCTTCAACTCGTAACACTCCTCCTATCTCAGCTTCCCAAGTGTTGGGATTAAAGGCATGCACCACCATGCCCAGCTCTGCTTTATCTATTTTTATCTTCCAGGAAACTGTCTCCTGTTTTCATATTTGAACCTGTGATCTGTTTATATAAGACATGATGAGAATATGAACCTGTATTTGATTTTCTACATGTGAATAGACACTTTCTTCATCACTGTTTGTTATAGAGGCTACCTTACTTGCCATATAAATTTTTGACCCCCTTTTGAAATATCAGGTAACTCAATACACTTGGAATTGTTTTTGCTTTTTCTATTCTGTTCCAGAAAGTCATATGTGTGTTTTTTTCAAAAAGCATGCTACCTTTTTATGGTAGCTTTGTAGTACAACATGCAGTCTAAAATTCAATTCCTCCTTCCTTGTTCTTATCACCCAGGATTGGTTTTGCACTTTTATGTCATTTACAGTTTCATATGAAATTTTGGAGTGTTTTTCCCAGTATTCGTTGTATTAAACTGCATTAAAACTGTATATTGATTATGGAAGTATGGCTGTTTTATACACTATTGGTTCTGCTCCTCAGGAACAGGTATCATTTTTACATTTTGTATGCTTCCGGTCTCCTTTCTCACATTACTGTAGATTTAGTTTTACAGATGTTTTATTACCTTGGTAATAAAGAATTCCTAAGTATTTAATTTTTTTCAATGCTATTGTGAACAGTATTATTTCACTAATTTCTTTCTCAGTAAATCTATTATCAGTGTAAAGGAATACCTTTGACTTTTGTGTGTTGAATTTTTGTGCAATGTACTGAATTTGTTACTAATTTTAGAATATTTTGGTGGAATTTTTGGTTCTTCAGTATAGGGGATCATGTCATTTGCAAACATTGTAAATGTGTTTATTTATCTGATTATTTATATCCAGTAGTTTCTGCTTCAGAAGTTTGGTTAACATTTGTGCACATATTTATGATTATTTTTTCTTCTTCAATTTTCCATTAACTAATATGCAGTGACCATTGCCTTTTTTGCTCCATTTGGGCTTCAAGTTCACTTTGCCTGAAATTATGTTAGGTGCTTCTCTTATTTGACTGTTTCCATTTCATAAAATATTGTTTTGAATTACTTTGTTTTAACCTATGTATTTATTTCAGTTAAATAAATTTCTTTTACATTGACTCATACTGGATTTTTCTTTTGATCCACTTTATCAATCTGTGTCTTTTGTTTAGGAAATTAAAAGCATTCACATTGAGAATTATAACTAAGGTTATTGACTTATTCTTACCATTGTATTGCTTTCCTGCTACTGATTGTTGCTTACTTTCTGGTCAATATCCTGCAGTGCCTCATGTATGTATTCCATTCATTTTTGGCATTTTAAGTGTCAGTATTTCTTTGTAGGATGCGCTTGAGAACTTTTTATGATGCTTGTTTAGTATTTAATATTGTAATGTGATCTTTTCCAAGCAAACTTATCATTTCTTTCTAAATTCTAAAAGACTGTTTCAACTACAATATAAATAGTTCTTGTTTGGCAGCTACTATTATCTAGGCTTTGAAGCTGTACACTTCAAGCTCTTCTGGTCTTAAAGATGTGTGTTGAAATGTTTGCTATAATTTTAGGTGGTTTACCTTGACAGGTGATTTTTTTTTTCTTTTTCTGTAACAACTTTTAAGATTCTGTCCCTGAGTTGAACTTGTAGTATTTTGACTGTGAAGTATTGTGTGAGGTTTCTTATTTGATTAGAGCTATTTGGGTTTTTACATACTTCGCTTTTGCATATGTTAAATTCTTTTCCCTTATTTTGACTGTCTTTGATTGTTATTTCAATACACAAGTTTTCATACCCCTTATGCTGTCTTCTGATCATTTACCTAGTCCAATGAATCTAAATCCATGCCTCATCTATGAGATTTTTGTTTTCTTATCATTTTAAGGTACCTCTGACTAACTGGACTTGGAAAGCATCCCCTTCCCATTCTGATATTTTGTTCTGTCCTTGGTAAGTTTTGCTGCCCTTGCTTTTAATATAATATGTGATCTCCTACCTTTCTCTTTGGAACGTGGGCTCCAATTTTTCCTGGACTGGTCAGTCATATTTTGCACCAGGTTTCAACTCAGTTAGCTTTGTATTACTGTCATCTTCTAAACCCTATGTTTTTTCTTATTACCTCTGTCATTTGACTAATTATATTTCTGAGTCCTTTCAGCCCATTGATCTATTTTTAAAAATCTCTTCCATTACGCTTTTGAGTAAATCCTTTTTAAATCTTATGTTATAAGTACATGTTTGTAGTACATGCGTTTTACAATCTATCTTGGGGAGTCAGTAGATACACACAATACAGCTTGTTTCTGTCTTACATTCCATTCCCTATGCATTCTTTCTGTTTCCTGTAGTTCTTTTTTCCCCTTTATTATTCTTCTTAATGCTGTTATCTCAGATAAATTTTCTGACACATAACATCCATGTCCATTGAGATTAGGACCTTGTCATTGACCTATCTTTGCCTGTTGCCCCATCCCCTCCCTGTTACACTTTGCCCTTCAACTCCTGGGCCACTTTCCAAATCTAAAAGATGCATCTTGCCGGGCGTGGTGGCACACGCCTTTAATCCCAGCACTCGGGAGGCTGAGGTAGGCGGAGCGTTGTGAGTTCGAGGCCGGCTTGGGCTACAACGTGAGCGCAAGGCCGGCCTGAGCTACATAGTGTGACCCTGCCTCAAAAAAAACCAGGGCCGGGAGTTTGGCTCGGTTCCTTAAGCGCCTACCCTGGCAGGCATGAGGTTGTGAGTTCAATCCCCGGTAAGATGCATCTTTTTGTCTTGTTTTATACTTCTATTATTTTTATATTAGTTTGTATTTTCTTTTATTAAAGTAAGACATACTACACAGTGCATTAGTTTATTTGTCTGACTTATTTCACCAATATTGCATTTTCTAGATGCATGCATTTTTCTTACAAACGTACCAAGTTTGTCTCTTAATAGCTTACTAGTATTCCATTATATGTAGACATATTTTCCAAAACCAATCACCCATTCATGTGTATGTAGTCTTCTTCCATTGTAAATATTGGTATGTTTGTATCTCTGCAGTGCAACATCTTAAACTCTTGGAGAAGATACCTAGAAGGGGAATAGCAGAGTCAAACGAAAATTTTAAATATAATTCCTTGAGAAATCTCCACTCTGAGCTCCATAATGGTTGTGTTATATGTAACTGAGTTAGATAAAAATATTCTAGGCAGTCAGACAGAGTTAGGCCCTCAAAGGAGACAATGCAGATACCTTGTAACTGTTGGGGAGAGAGACACCTCCCACTGTGGGTCAGGCCTCAAGACAAATGATCAAATACACCCACATCCTAAGGATCCGTATTCTAAATAGTTCTCTATCACCCTGAGGAAGCCAGGAGTCACCATCCCAACTTCCTACAGGAAGAGACACTGCTCTTGTAAGCATGCCCACTTGCTATGTGACTCACTTCCCCCATTTGTCCCTGATTTAATCAATTTTATTGGAGCAATTAATCTTATTGGTTAACCATAGGTCTGTCCCATCTTAGGCCCACCTTGCAAGTTCCCATGTTTTCCCCACCTGGGACCTGTCTCACCTTGTGATTTTGTTCCATAAAATCACTAGAAAAACACGGATTTTGGCAATCCACTCGGGATGCCTTCATTCTCTGAGACAGAAGCTTTTTTTGCTCCATAATTATATTCTGCTCTTAACCTCCGTGTTTCTAAAATTCTTTGGTACAGAACACGAAATCATACTGGACATATAGTGGGTTGGGAGTTTCGTTCTCCTATATCAGTTGTAGTAGTATACAATCCCACTAACAATGTAGGAAGGTCCCTTTTTGACAACAGCATTGCCAACATTTGGGGTTTTTCTTTTTGTTGTTGTTGTTGTTGTTGCTGCTGCTGCTGCTGCTTTTTATTTCCTGATATTCATCACTTTTTTTGAGTAAGATCAAACCTTAGCAATGTTTAAATTAGCATATCAACCAGAGATGATGGAGCTTTTTTTTTTTTTCATATATTTTAGCCATTTGTACTTCTTCAGTGAAGTGTCTAATCATTTCTTGCCCTTTTATTGACCGGGCCTTTAATATTAGGGAGTGAAAATTTATATATTTACTATATATTCCAGATAGTAGCCTTCTGTCTGAAGAGTTCTGTATCCTGCACTCTATTCCATTGATTCACACATCTTTTTTTGTTCCTGTACCATGTTGTTTTTCTCACTATTACTTTGCAGAAGGCTCCTGCTTTGGTCTTGCTGTCTAAAACTGATTTTGTCTTTCAGCACGTCTTCTTGTTCCATATAAATAAACGTAAGAATTATTTTCTCTATTTCTGTAAAATATGATATTGGTATTTTGATTGGGACATTGTCAAAACAGTGTAAAAGTTTTGGGTGTATGGTCATTTTTTATATTTGTGACAAAGGGCTGCTTCATTAATTTATGCAGAGCTCAAAATGAAAAGCTTAAAAAGAAGAAATAGAAACCAATAGAGTAAAAGGTGAAATATACAAAATAAGAAGAAGTGTAGATTAACAATCTGTCCTAAGCATGGTAGCACATATCATACCAGCATCCTGGGAGGTTGCATCAGGTGGATCACGTGTTGTAGCCGACCCTGGGACTATTAGTTGTTTAATAAAACCTTACCTAAATATTAAAAAGAACAGTATGTATATTGATGTAGCTCAGTATAAATTGCCCAGAGTCAATCAATAAATGGTCTCAAAAACAATAAAAAGTAAGACTTTCTACCTTCAAAGAAGCAAACATTAGATTAGCATACTGGATGGTACTTGGTGTTCTTGAGGGTTAGGAATTGGGTATCATGCAGCATCATATTGCAAAATGACTCTGTAGGGTTAGCTGCATGTCAGGCAGAGAAAGGCAAAGGCCTCAGTAAGGTTCCTGGCAAATAAAGACTTAAACTTCTGCTAGAGAGAGTAACCAAGAAATACAAACAGCAACCTGACTAACTTCATGCCATAGCCCCAATTCCCTCCTCCCCCACCTCCAATTAAGCACAAAGAATACAAAGTAGGGAGTGAGCTATATTATTAAAAAGTAGTATATAAAATATACACTAACATCTGGATATATCATTATTATTATTATTATCATTCTCTCATCGCATTAATGCATTAAAATGCACATGTTCATTTTGTAACTCGGTCTTTCATGTGGAGCTCTGCAAGATATCTCTCACCATATAAGCACCTGGAGAGGATACAGAGACCTAAAAAGTGCTCATCTAAGGATGTACATGTAGGGGGAATTTAAAAGGCAATGACTGAATCTGGGATAACAGAGCCCAGAATATCCAATCAAATGACAGCAACCCTTAAAAGGGAAGAGTTCGTTTCTTGCAATGTTGTAAAGAAGGCTTAGAAAAAAGATCCTTGAGTGCTAGCACTGAACTCCCTAACTTACTCCAACAAGGTAGATATCTATCTCCTTATTTTATCTTCCTTTTCTCAATAAAGTGATTATTTTTCTCCTTCTAAACCTAGGTCTCTAGTACTTTTATTGATATAAAGTTTGCAAATATGCAGATTAGAGATAAAATCTACACTTGGCAAAATGACAATACACAGTGATACAGTGTAATAGATACTGTTAAATTGTGTCAGAAGCACAATTTGACAATATCTATTGCATTGATACATTCAAGTAGGCATTGATTAAGACCTTGAGCATTGCCAGACTATTACCCACTTGTACAAATACCAAGCTTTTACTAAAGTTAGACAAAATATACAAATCGCAGAACTGAGTTCAAGATTAACACCCAAATAACAGAAAAGTTAACTTTATTGTGAAAACATTGTGGCACTCTGAACTTCATGTCTCTCCTGCACAAGAGGAGAATTAGAATCTCAAACCAATGGTAAAGTGGAACTATGGGTTATTGCACTTCCATCTTACTTTTATTTTTTTACTTTAAAAAGTAGGAAAAAAACCACAGAATTTTCAAACAAGGTAATTGGAGAGTAACAATAATTAATACATTGTGTATTGTTCAGGGTAGTTGCTCATGGTGAAAGTCAAAGGAATGAGATAATGTCCAAATCATGTTAGTACAAACATTTCTTTTCAATGAACTGAAAACTAGCAGTAAAACTATCTGAACTATCTCATTTCTATCTATGTACATATTTTTTTTTCTCACCTTCCTTTCCCATTTCCACTATCACAGTTTCTCATTTTTAAAAAAATTTTTAATTTTTTTGAACAGTTCATCCCAATTCACAATATCAGTTTGCATTCTGGGTCCTATTTACTCATTCAGCTTCTCACACTAGTAGGACTATTTGAAGTTCACACGTGTGGGTATGGTTTATTTGACATGAATATGGCCTCAAATTACATCTATTTACCTATAAATGTCTCATTTATCCTTATTTATCACTGAGTAGTACTTCATTGTATGTTTTTAAAAAATATCTATTTATCTATTCCTATTACATTGCTGTAGTATGATGTTTCTAATTCTTCTGGGAAGATATTCAGAAGGGGAATAGCTGGGTTGAATACGACCTCTAACCACAGTTTCTTTCTTTCATTCTTTTTTTTTAAGGAACCTCCACACTGTTTTCTACAATGGTTGCACCAGTACACACTCCTACAAGCAGAGGAGAAGTTGTCCTGTTTCCCTACAGCCCCACCAGTATTTATCGCTGTTTGATTTCTTGATGACAGCCTTTATTTCTGGAGAGAGATGGAATCCCCGTGTTGTTTTAACTTACATTTCTCAAATGACCAATGATGTTGAACATTTTTCATATATTTATTTGCCATTTTAATTTCTTCATCTAAGAACTATGTAATCATCTCAGATGCCCATTTTTGGATTGGGTCTTCAAACTAGGGAGTTGTCTGATATTTTCAATTATTTGTATGCTCTAGGTATAAGACCTTTGTCTTATAGAAAACTGACTATAGTATTTTCCCATTCTTTGGGTTGTATTTTTACTCTCTTGGTGATTTCTTTCCTTATGCAAAAGCTACTTAGTATGTTGAGATTCCTTTTGTTGAATCTTTGTATTACTTCCTGTGTGATCTGATTGTTTCTACTGAAGTCTCTGGCTACCCTATGTCTTCAAGATTTCTACCTATCTTCTCTTCTAGTAGATTTAGTCTTTTGGCTTCAATGTTGAGATCCTTGACCCATTTTGACTTTAGTTTAGTGCACGGTGATAATCACATGAGTATGGTTTTAATCTTTGGTATATGAAAAATCAGTTTTTCCAGCACCATTTATTAAAATATATGGCCATTTTAACATATTTTTTCTGTCTGTACAGGAACAGAGGGCATTTTTCCATTTTCTGATGTCCTCCTCAATCTTTTTCAGAGAACTGCAGCTTTCTTTCTAGACATCTTTGTTAACTTCTTTGGTTAGTATAATTCCTAGATATTTGATTTAAAGGCTACTGTAAATTTTGTTGTTGTCATAATTTCCTTCTCATCAAGGTCACTATGGGTGTATGCTAATAGTTTTCATGTATTGATCTTATATTCTGCTATATTGCTGAAGTTGGTGATTGTCAGAGAATTTTGGTGGAGCTCTTTGAGTCTTCTATAAGAATACCACGTCATCTGCCAGTAATGATAACTGGAGTTATTCCTTTTATTCATTTATCATTTTTATTTCTTTCTCTTGCCTGACTGCTCTATGTTTCAAAATGCACATGTATGTTTCAGTTTATGTAAACTTATTGGTACATTTTAGGTATATATATAATCATCACATTCATTATAGGGAATTTCAGCCTGTACATGATAGGTCTTCATTCTTCTCTTCCTTCCCCATTCCAACCTTCTGTTTTTGAACTACCTTCCTTTACCCATCCACAAGCTTTGCTTTCATTTTATCCATTTTTGATTTTATCTTCCCCTTCTTTCCTTTCTATTTTCCCTTCCCTAGTTCCATTAGCCTTTTGAACATTTTCTTGTTATTTCACAACATCTATTGTATATTTGTGTCCTTATTTATGTATTTAGTTTCTTACACCTGAGAGATAATGTGATATTTATGCAAGTGTGTACCAATTTACTTCACTTATGATTATGGCCTCAAGGTCCATCCAGTATAAATGTCTCAAATTTATCTTTCATTGTGGTTGAGTAATAGTCTTTTATATAATAAAAACCCCGACATTTTTTATCCATTCGCTGTTGATAGTCATTTGGTTTACTTCCAAGATTTAGCTATTACAAATCGGGCTTCTGTAAACATGGGTATGCATATATCTTTGTGGTAGAATACTTTTAATTCTTCTAGGAAGATACCTAAAAATAGAATAGCTGTGATAAACAGGACCTTTAATACTAGGTTTTCAAAGAATCTCTACACTGACTTTCGCAGTGGTTGCACCAGCCTACACTCCCAATAAGAGTGGACAAGGATTCCTTTCACCCAGCACATTCAGCATTTGTTATTAGTTATTTTCTTGATATAGCCATCCTTTCTTGAGTGAGATGAAATCTCAATATTGTGCTAATTTGCATTTCTTGAAAGACCAGTGGTGTTGAACGTTTTTGCCAATATTTATTTGCTGTTTGTGTTTCTAACAAGTGTGTATTCACCTCATATGCCTAATTTTTAATTAGGTCTTTAAATTTGGAGGATCTAATTTTTTCCAGTTCTTAATATGTTTTATGTATTAGTCCTTTGTATGAAGAACAGCTCTCATGAATATTTTCTGACTCTTTGGGTTGCCTTTTCTCTCTTTTGGTAGCTATGTTTGCTGTGGAAAAGCTTTTTAATAAGAACATATTACCCTGTTGATTCTTTGTGATAAGCCCTGCATGATCAGTATTTTGTTTACAAAGTCTTTCCCTAAACCTATTTTCCAGAGTTTATCCTACTGTATCTTCCAGGAGATTGATTTAGCATTTAAAAAAAGATTTATATTTTACATACATTCTGATTTTAGCTTAGTGCATGCGGATAGACATGTGACTACTTTTTTTTTATTTAAGAGAAAAAAGACATAGAAAAGAAACAAAAAGCGAGAGACAAACAAATGACAATAACAAATCCAGAACAGTAACATTATAGGTTTACAAAACAAGATGATAGGAATTTGACAATGATTGTAATATTGCATATCATTACCATAAAAAGAGTTGTTTAGATTAACAGATAAAGATGTAAAATTCATCTAATCATGTACTAACTGTTCTTTCTCATTAACTAATACATTTACTAGTATAGTTGTATAAGCTATCTTATGTATACATATATACAAATTTATGTCTTTTTCCATTTCCCTTGCTTCTTTCCTCCTTTTCCCTAACCCAATTACTTTTGCTCTTTGAGCAGTTTCTTACCCTCACACAGTACTTATTGTAGATTTTGGATCTTAAATACTTTTTCAGTTTCTTATACTATGGAGACAATACGCTATTTATATGTGAGTTTGATTTATTTCACTTATGAGTATGGTCTCAAGTCGTGTCCATTTACTTATAAAAGTCTCCACACAATCCTTCTTGATAGGTGAGTAATACATCATTGTATAAAAATACCACATCCTTTTTATCCATTCCTTGATTGATGGGCACTTGCGTTGTGTCCAAGATTTGGCTGTTATAAATTGGGTTGCTATAAACATGGATAAACAAATATCACTGTGGTATGATGTTTTCAATTCTTCTGGGAAAATGCCCAGAAGTGGGACAACTGGGTCAAATGGAATCTCTAATTCTAGCTTCTTGACAAACCTCTACACTGATTTCCACAGTGGTTGCACCAGTCTACACTCCCACCAACAGTGGACAAGAGTTCCTTTTTCCCCACAGCCCTCCAGCATTTGTTATTGGTTGATTCTTTGATCTTGGCCATTCTTTCTGGGGTGAGATGAAATCTCATTGTTGCTTTAATTTGCATTTCCGAAATGATCATTGATATTGAACATTTTTTTCATATATTTATTTGTCATTTGTATTTCTTTCTCTGAGAAGTGTGTATTCGTCTCAGATACCCATTTTTGGATTGGGTCCTTGAATTTTAGGGGCCTGATTTTTTAAAATTCTTTATATGTTTTAGATAAAAGTCCTGAGGGAGATTTGGCTAAGATATTTTCCCAGTTTGTGGGTTTTCTTTTCACTGTATTGGAGATTTCCTTTGACAGTTCTTAATACGTTTTATGCAGATGATATGACTCTCTACATAGAAGACCCCCAAAAATCTTTTTTTTTTTTTTTTTTTTTTTGTGTCACTGGGAACCAAACTCAAAGCCTCACGCCTGCCAAACAGGCACGTAAGCCACTGAACCAAACTCCCAGGCCTAGTTTTTTGAGGCAGGGTCACACTATGTAGCTCAGGCCGGCGTTGCACTCACATTGTAGCCCGAGCTGGCCTCGAACTCACAATGCTCCACCTACCTCAGCCTCCCCAGTGCTGAGATTAAAGGCGTGTGCCACCATGACTGGCTTGTAAGAACTTTTTGATAAGATGAGATCCCAGTTGTTGATTCTGGGAAGTATTTTCCATGCCGTTTGATTTTTGTTCATGAACTCTCTGCCTACTCCTGTATCATCAAGATTTTTACCTACTTGGACTTCTAGCAATTGACTTCCAGAATTTAGTGTCTCTGTTTTAATATTTGAATCTTTGATCCATTTTGACTTTATTTTGGTGCACGGTGACAGGCATGGATCTAGTTTTAGTTTACGGCATATAGAAAGCCAGTTTTTCCAGCACCATTTGTTAACGAGGTTGTCTTTCTTCCAATGTACATGTTTGGCCCCTTTGTCAAAGATGAGGTGGCTAAGTGTGTTTGTAGTTGTGGCTGTATCTTCTAATCTATTCCATTGATCTTCAGGTCTGTTTTCATTCCAGTACCATGCTGATTTTATCACAGTAGCTTTGTAGTACAGTTTCAAGTCGGGGATTGTGATGCCTCCTACCTTACCTTTGTTACCCAGAATTGCCTTTGCTATTCTAGGTCTTTTCTGGTTCCAGATGAATTTCAGGAATGCTTTCTCTAGCTCTGTGAGGTAGGCAAGTGGTATTTTGATTGGGATTGCATTAAATCTGTATAATAATTTTGGGAGAATGGCCATTTTCACAATGCTTGTACTTCCTATCGATGAACAGGGACTATCTTTCCATTTTCTGAAATCTTCTTCAATTTCCTTCTTTAGAGTAATGTAATTTTCACTGTATAGATCTTTTACTTCCTTTGTTAGATTGATTCCTAAGTATTTCATTTTTTTGGATGTTGTAGTGAAGGGTGTGGTTTCCCTTGTTTCTCTCTCAGTGACTTTGTTGTTTGTGTACAGGAATGCTATTGATTTTTGAGTGTTCACCTTGTATCCAGCTACATTACTGAATTTGGTTATTACTTCTAAAAGTCTTCTAATGGATTTTTGGGGGTCTTCTATGTAGAGTATCATATCGTCTGCAAATAATAATACCTTTGCTGCTTCCTTTCCTGTCCTTGTTCTCTTTATTTCATTCTCTTGTCTAATTGCTCTGGCTAATATTTCCAGAACTATATTAAATAGGAGTGGTGATAATGGGCATCCCTGTCTTGTTCCTGAATTTAGGTTGAAAGTTTTCAGTTTTTCTCCATTTAGTAAGATGTTTCCTGTTGGTTTATGATACATGGCTTTTATCAGGTTGAGGTAGAGACCATCTATTCCGATTTTCTGTGGGTTTTTTTTTTTTTATCATGGATGGGTGTTGGATTTTGTCAAAGCTTTCTCTGCATCTATTGAGATGATCATGTGGTTCTTGCCTTGGCCCTGTTGATACGGTGTATCACATGTATTGATTTCCATATGTTGAACCATTCCTGCATTCCTGGGGTGAGTACCACTTGATCATGATGCATAATCTTTCTGATAACTTGCTGTATTCTATTTGCCAGTATTTTAATGAGGATTTTTGCATCTATGTTCACTAGGGAGATTGGCCTGTAATTTTATTTTTGGTTGGGTCTTTCTCTGGTTTTGGTACTAGGGTAATATTGGTTTCCAGGAATGAGTTAGGGAGACTTGCTTCCCTTTTGATTTCATTGAAGAGTTTGAGGAGTGTTTGGCATTAAGTCTTCCCCAAATTTCTTGTAGAATTCAGCAGTGAATCCATCAGGGCCCGGGTTTTTCTTTGTTGGTAGGGTCTTAATTACATTTTCAATTTCATTAGCTGAAATTGGGTTATTCAGCAGCTTTACATCTTCTTGATTCAGCTTTGGTAATTCACAGCTTTCTAGGAATCTGTCCATTTCTTCTCTGTTACCGAATCTGTGTAAGTAAAGTTTTTCGAAGTAGGTGTTGATGATCTTCTGTATTTCCACCGGGTCTGTAGTGATTTCACCCTTTTCATTTCTTATTGCATGAATCTGAGTTTTTTCTTTCCTCTTCTTGGTAAGGTTGGCTAGGGGTTTATCAATTTGATGTACTCTTTCAAAGAACCAACTCTTCGATTCATTCATTTTTTGTATTGTTTTCTTAGTTTCAATTGCATTAATTTCTCCTCTACTCTTAATAATTTCCTCCTTTCTTTGGGCTTTGGACTTGACTTGCTCTTCTTTTTCTAGAAGTTTGAGGTGCAGCATTAGGTTACTTATGTGTGTTCTTCCCATTTTTCTAATATGAGAGTTTAGTGCTATAAATTTCCCTCTGAAGACTGCTTTCATTGTGTGCCACAGGTTCCGGTAATTTGTATTTGCATTTTCATTCAATTGTAGATATTGTTTAATTTCTTCAACTTTTTCTGTGACCCATTGGTTATTTAGGAGCGTATTATTTAATTTCCATGTGTTTATGCAGCTATTGTAGTTTTTTTTGGTCATTCATTTCCAATTTTACTGCGCTGTATCAGATAATATGCATGTAATTATTTCAGTTCCTTTGCATTTACTTAAGCATGTTTTGTGAACCAGTATATGATCTATCTTAGAGAATGACCCATGTGCAGCTGAGAAGAATGTGTATTCTGATGTTGATGGGTGGAATACTCGGTACACATCTACTAGGTCCATTTGTTCACAAGTTTGATTCAGTTCTGCTATTTCTTTGCTGATTTTTTGTTTGGTTGATCTGTCTCTCTGTGTCAATGGGGTGTTAAGGTCCCCTGTTATAACTGTTATTGTTTATTTGGTTTTTCATGTGTATTAAGAATAGTCTTACATAGTTGGGTGCTCCCATATTTGGTGCATATATATTTATGATTGTAATCTCTTCATCTTGATGTTTTCCCCTAAGAAGTATGTAGTGACCTTCTTTATCTCTTGTGATCATTCTCGGTTTGAAGTTTGCATTGTCTGCAAACATAATAGCTACCCCTGCTTTTTTCTGGGTTCCTGTTGCATGGAGTATTGTTATCCAGCCTTTGATTTTTAGTCTGTGAATTTCCTTTTGAGTGAAATGTGTTTCTTGTACACAGCATATTGCTGGGTTTTGTTTCTTAACCCACTCTGCTAGTCTGTTTCTTTTTATTGGTGAGTTGAGACCATTTACACTGATTGACAGAACTGATATGTGCTGGCTCATCCCTGTCGTGATATCTTTCTGTTGTTGGTTTTCTACATTTTCTGTTTAATTATTTGCCCCGCTTAGTGGTTTCCTTTTGTTGCTATTCTTAAGATTGTGGCTATCTTTGTCTCTTTCTAGAGTGTCTTTCAGTACTCTTTGTAGTGTTGGTTTGGTGGCCATAAATTTCTTCAATTCTTCCTTGTCATGAAAGTATCTTATTTCTCCATCAAGTTTTAAGGATAGTTTTGCAGGGTACATCAATCTGAATTGAAAGTTATTTTCTTTCAGGCTTTGAAATACTTTACTCCAAGCTCTTCTCGACTGAAAGGTTTGTGTTGAGAAGTCTGCCATGATTCTGATAGGCTTTCCTTCATAGGTAATCTGTTTCTTTTCTCTGACAGCTTTTAGTATTTTGTTCCTGTGCTCTATTTCTGATACCCTTGTTATATGTCTGGGTGAAGATTTATTTTGGTTATGGTTAATTGGGGTTCTGTATGCCTCAGTTACCTGTATTTCAGATTCTCTTCCCATGTTTGAAAAGTTTTCTGCTATTATTTCTGTGAATACTCTTTGTAGGTCAGTAGTATTGACCCCTGCTTTTTCCTTTATGCCTATTAATCTTATGTTATTTCTCTTGGCATCGTCTTGTAGCTGTTGAATCGTTGTTTCTTGATAGCCACAAAAGTGTCAAGTAACTTCGCTAAAAGAAGATAGCCTTTTTAATAAATGGTGCTTAAACCTGGCTTTCCATATGATGAAAACTAAAACTAGATCCCTGTCTACCACAATGCAGTAAACTAAAGTAAAAATGAATCAAAGATCTAAATATTAAAACAGAAACACAAATGGCAGTGGAAGGGAAAGTAGGTAGAAATTTTGAAGACAGAGGCGTAGGCAAAGAGTTCATGAACAAAAATCAAACTGCACGGGAAATACTTCCCAGAATCAAAAACTGGGATGTGGTCTTATTAAAAGAGTTTTACA
This sequence comes from Dasyprocta punctata, assembly GCA_004363535.1. NCBI lineage: Eukaryota > Metazoa > Chordata > Mammalia > Rodentia > Dasyproctidae > Dasyprocta > Dasyprocta punctata. The sequence continues at coordinate 8,729 of RJWM01027667.1, read as the reverse complement.
TGTCAGAAGAAAACTCCCACACAGAGAAATGCAATGTTACTGTTGTGCATTTACTCTAGTCGTTTGTTTGTCTCTTTTGCTTGTTGTCTTTGTTACATGTGTCTTTCTTTCTTTTCTTCACTTGAATAAAAAAAAAATAAAGACAAGGTGGCTGAGTGTTTTTGTAGTTGAGGCTGTGCCTTCTAATCTGTTCTATTGATCTTCAGGCCTGTTTTGGTTACCAATACCACATTGCTTTTATCACAGTAGCTCCATAATATAATTTCAAGTCAGAGATTGTGATGCCTACTGCCTTGCGTTTTTTACCCAGAATTGTTTTTGCTATTGTAGGTCTCTTCTTGTTCCAGATGAATTTTAAAAATGATTTCCCTGTGAGGTATGCCAGTGGATTTTGATTGGAATTGCATTAAATCTGTGTAATAATTTTGGGAGGATGGCCATTTTCACAATGTTTGTCCTTTCTATGAACAAAGGGTGCTTTTTCATTTTCTGAAATCCTCTTTGATTTCTTTTCTCAATGTATAGATTACTTCCTTTGATTGATTCCTAGGTATTTCATTTTTTTCAGGTGCTGTCATTTACTTTGCTCTCATTGCTGGGACAAACTACTGGACACCCAAAATGAAGGAAAAAAAGTTTACTTAGCTTGCAGTTTTTGAAGGTTCCAGTCCATAATCAGCTGGCTCCAAAGCAGGTGGCATGACACTGGGGCAACACTTGAAGGCAGCAGCCAGAGCAAAAATGGAAGGGCAAATCTCTTTTACTCCCTTCTGTTGTACAGAGGCCACCCCCACACTCCAGGGCTGGTGTAGCACTGACAAAATCTCTGTTACCTCCTCTTGCACAGGATCAGGATATTTACAAAGTAAGAACCCTGGCTCCCTGCTGAGTCTCTCAGTTAAAACTTCTAAACTTCTCAATGTATTAACCATAACAGGTGCTACCATGAAGGGTGTAGTTTCTCATTTCTTTCTCAGTGAGTTATTTGTGTACAGGAATGTTACTGAATTTTGAGTGTTTATTTTGTAGTCAGATACACTACTGATTTGGTTATTAGATCTAGAAGTCTTTCAGTGGGGTTTTGGGGGTCTTCTATATTGGGTGTTGTGTCATCCACAAATATTGATAATTTAATTTCTTCCTTTTGTGTCATTTATTTCTCTGTTGTCTAATTGTTCTGGCTGATGTTTCTGGAACTGTATTCAATGGGAGTGGTGATAGTGGACACCCTTGTCTTATTCCTGATTTGAGGTTAAAAGTTTTCAGTCCTTGTCCATTTAGTGAGATGTTGACTGTTGCTTTTTTGTATATGGCTTTTATCAGGTTGAAGTAAAGACCATCTAGTGTGATTTTCTGTAGCGTTTTTTATCATCAGTGAGTGTTGAACTTGATCAAAATCTTTTCCTGCATCTGTTAAGATGATCATGTGATGCTTCTCTTTGACCCTGTAGATATGGTGTACCACATTTATTGATTTGCATATGTTGAACCATGCCTGCATCCCTGGGATGAATCTCACTTGATTGTGGTTTATGCTGCATTCTGTTTGCCAGTATTTTATTTTGGATTTTCACAAGTATGTTCATTAGGGAAATTGGCCTGTATTTCTCCTTTTTGTGTGGGTCTCACTCTGGTTTTGGTATAAGAGAAATTCTTGCTTCCAGGAATGAGTTAGGAAGACTTGTTTCCCTTTCAGCTTCACTGAAGAATTTGAGGAATGTTGGCATTAAGTCTTCTCTTAATTTCTTACAGAATTTAGCCATAAATCCATGAGGATCCAGACTTTTCTTTGTTGGTAATTTTAAATTACATTTTCAATTTCACTGACTGAGATTGGGTTATTCAGTAGTTTTATATCTTTTTGATCCAGCCTTAGTAATTCATCTTTTCTAAGAATCTGTCCATTTCATCTGTATTATCAAACCTATGAGAGTAAAGGTTTTCACAGTAAGTATTGATAATTTTTTTTGTATTTCTGTAGTGATTTTACCCTTTTCATTTCTTATTGTGTGGATTTAAGTTTTTTGTTTCCTCTTATTAGTAAGTTTCTTTCAGGGTTATCAATTTTATTTATTCTTTCAAAGAAACAACTCTTCCATTCATTAATTCCTTGTATTATTTTCTTAGTTTCATTGCATTGATTTCTGCTCTGATTTTTATAGTTTCCTCTCTTGTTTGGCCTTGGGTTTGACCAGCTCTTCTTGTTCTAGCCATTTGAGATGCAGCACTAGGTTGTTTACTTCTATTCTTTTCATTTTCCTGCTGTGGGAGTTTACCACTATAAATTTCTCTCTGAGAATTGTTTTCATTGTGGCCCACAGGTTCTGTTAAGTTATATTTTCATTTTTGTTTGCTAGTAGATATTGTTTACTTTCTTCTTTAATTTTCTATGTGGCCCATTGTTTTTTCTTTCTTTTTTTTATTTAAGAGAAAAAAAGACACATGTAAGAAAGACAAAAACCAAAAGAGACGAACAAAGAAGTAGGGTAAATGCACAACAGTAACTTATAGGTTTACAAAACAGAATGATAGAAACTTGACAATGGTTGCAGTATTGTTCATCATTATCTCCAAATGGTTGTTTACATTAACAGATATAGACATGTAAAATTGATCTAATCATATGAATATTAACCGTTCTTTCTCAATAACTAATACATTCAGCAGTATGTTTATTTTACATATACATATATACAGATTTATGTCTTTTCATTTTCCCTTCCATCTTTCCCCTTTTTCACTTCCCAATTACTTTTGCTCTTTGAGCAGTTTTTTACCCTTACATAGTATTTATTGTAGATTTTGGATCACATATAGTTTTTCAGTTCCTTACACTAGGGAGACAATGTGGTGTTTACACATGTGGGTTTGATTTATCTCACTTATGAGTATGGACTCAAGTCATGTCCATTTACTTATAAAAGTCTCAATGCAATCTTTCTTGATAGCTGAGTAGTACTCCATTGTATAAACATACCACATCTTTTTATCCATTCTTTGATTGATGGGCACTTGGGTTGTTTCCAAAATCTGGCTATTACAAATTGGGTTGCTATAAATATGGGTGCATGGATACCACTGTGGTATGATGTTTTCAGTTCTTCTGGGAAAATGCCCAGAAGAGGTGTTGTAGTCAGGGGTTACAGGGAGAACAACTACATACAGGACACAGAGTTTGTAATACTGTTTTATAATAATCACCCAAAGTTAAACACAAGACGGTGCAGGAAAATCCTTCCACAGTACTAAGACCCAGGATAGCCGAGGGCCTGGATCCCACAGCAATATCATGCAAGGGTCCCACTAGAGACCCAAATGCATG